>CM060932.1:436329818-436579818 GCA_030765085.1 Allium cepa | reverse complement strand
TATTTAACTTGGGCTAGTTGATCGTATGAGCTTTGTAAACAGGTTGACTGTATTTTCTTGCATAGGAAGTCAATATGTTTGCAAGAGAGGAGCTTGTGTGCTTATTATTCCTAGAAATATCATTGTTCACAAGATTGTTAAGTGGTGATATATTTACAGTGAAACTATGTACTAGTGCCAAATATTATTTTCATAGTTATTGCTGTTTTTATTAGTTTTAATTAACATCGGTAAAAGGAATGTAGGATCATCTCAAGTTAGAGTAATCACAAAAGTGAGAATAATTTGTGTGTGTTATTCTCGTAACCCATGCTCATGCAATGGAGAAACAAGCATCAAAGTTGAAGGAAGAGGGAATTTCTTCTCTTTTGATTGTCAAAATGGACAGAGTTCTATGTTTCTAAATTGCTGAGTGATTTACCCTGGGTTTTTGAAACCAGAAGTTATGTATAAACGTGATTTCAAAACCCGACTTTAAATGCTACAGTTAAAAGATTGATTGCAATCGATGATTAAGTCTTTCTATTTAAATCTTGTTTTGTGACAAATCTTTCCATTTAAAATTTGAGAATCAAATTTTGATTTCGAACTCAAGTAAAATTGAAATTCATAAAAATCGTTTATTCATTTGGAAATAGAAATGTCTTGGTAATTATTTAAATTTACAACATGAAATTTGTTGTTTAAAAACTAAATAAAGTGGAAACACAAGAGATAGTGAAATTCTCAAATTTTGACATTGTATAAATTCAAACATTAAAATCATTTTCAAGAATATAAATTATTGTTATTTAAATAAGAACGATGATCACATATTCTGAAGCAAGTCTAATTCGTGAAGTTGAAACATGGATTTTCGTTTTAAGGGGTTTCTAAAACAGGGGGTAAACAAGTTGCATGTTTCTGCTCATTGCTGGGTGGGAAGATTTCCTTCAAGCTTTTTATAGCCTGCTCCATCTCTTCTGGATTTTTTTTATTTGGAAGTTTTTGACATACATCCTTATGATGATAAAAAAATTAGCATTAGGCCATTTTCAGTTTTCTTTTATAAATTACATCTCTATTTTTTTTAAAAGGTGAAATTCACTGGAGTATTTGGGTAATTTTATTAAGCTTAACATGTGCTTTTAGAATATACGTCCGTAACTCACAGCCGCCGTAATACACGTTGGAGTGACCGCTTTTAAATTTGAAAACGAGAGAAGTAAAAACGAATGAAATTAAAAAAAAAAGGATTTAGACAATAGTTTTAAAAAATGAAGGATGTAAAACAAATAAGTTTTGAAAGGAGGGACGTGTCCCTAATTTCTACTTTTTAGTTTCCCCCATGCCTATTTAAGAATCTAAGATACATAAATTTCTGTATTGGTTCATAGGGCATCAATCTAAATGTAAAGTGGTTTGCATATAAAGGTACATTGGAAACTAATGAAACTTGGTTAATATGTAACCAATTTACACGACCTTCTGATCTTTATTCGTATGGTACATTGAGGGCTCGGTAGATTTAATCTTTGTCATGCAAGATAAAACTGTATTTTTATAGGTCTGTACTTCTTAATTGTATCTATAATTTGCCATATTATTTTACTGGACTGAATCTTAGTCTATAATGCGAAGCAATGCTAGTAAAACACATTAGGAGCACGGAGTTTCAGGCTATTTATTTACAGGTGACTGATATTATAATAAAAGTTAGCACAAAGGTTTTGCTCAAATGATTGAAACTGCATTTTAAGGTATTTGTATGTAAACGCTAACTGATGCTCTTAACCATTAGCAATCAATCTTCCGTAATTGATGGTTGTAGATATGTGGTGTTAGCGAAAATACATAGATGGAGGTTAGACAAGGCATGCATGTAACCATACCCTATAAGTATGGTCGTTCATTTGTCAATGTATTACGATATTGAATTGCAAATCACTATTAAAAAATGAAATAAAATAAAAAATAAACCATAGCTATCTTCTTCAATTAATATGTAACATTTGGAGAAAGAATACCATGAAATGCAATGTGGTAAAAATAAAATTTGTAAGGTCAACAGATTTTAGCTTTCTTTGTTTCTCAATTAAAGAGTGTTTAATGTCATTAAGCACTTATTGAACGACTTTTGTAGTGCTAGTTACATGGTTAAAAAAACATATAATTTTGATTCTAAACAAACACATGTTAAGCTTGTCAGCATTGTGAGAGTAGACTTCTGACTTAGGCTATCTCATACCTGGTCCTTTTTATGTTTAGAGAAAAAAAAACGTGGAAATTAGGGACAGATCTCTTTTTCTAAAACTTATTTGTTTTACATCCTTTCTTTTAGAAACTATTTTATACAATTTATTTTATAATTCTTTCTCTATTACATCTTTCGTTTTCAAATTTAAGAGTGGTTGCAAAAGCGTGTATTGCATGTGGTTATGAGTTATGAAAGATAATAAAATGGACACATGTTAAGGTTACTAAAATCACCCATACATAAGGATGAATTTTATAAAAAGAAATGAAAAATGATCTAAAACTTAGTTTTTATGATTATGAGGATGTATGCCAAATTTTTTTTAGAAAAAACCTCCTTGAAACGAGGCTTTGCCATTTGAGAATGGGGGTGGTGTGAGCCACCCGGCGACTGAGAAGCTTTGTGCTAAGTCTGACTAGCAAATTCTTAAATGGATCACCGAAAGCATATTAATTGGGGTCCCACTGTTTGAATTGGGATTGTTTTGACATGTATTTCAAAATATAAGAAAAGTGGAAGAATTTTTTTTGAAATTCTAAGTCGTTACAACGATGTAGGGACATCAGAGGGTATGCATTGTTTTTAATGCTTTTGTTATTTCCTACAATACGGAAAACAAAATAAATTTGTTTGATATTTCGTATATCAATTATGTTTTTCAAATTGATTGTTCTCCAGAAAAACACACGCCGACCAAACAAAAATACAGCACATGTATTTTTGGAGGACAAACAATTTGGAGAATAAAATCAACTTACAACATAGAAAATAAATTTATTTTATTTTCTGTGTTTTGGAAAATAACAAAAGCACGGAAAATAATTCATCAAATCCTCGATCTTTGTAATGCTTTATCTTTTTAAATGTTCTCCTCCCCTCTACTTGGGTTTTGTAATGCATGTTAGAAACTCAAAATGAAACCAAACATGCTTTTGGTTTTTGAATGAAATTGGATGCTTAACAACGATGATAACTAAAATAAGTGTTTGCATTTTTCTGTCAACGGAATCTAGTTAACTATTTGGCATAAATCACGAGCATGGTGAATATGATAGTCCATTATGGTTATTTCTTGATTTTGATTTTGATTTTTCTTGCATTTCATTCATATATAAGCGAGTGGTTGAGAAGAAAACTTTAAGACTATTTTGTTGACAGAAACCAGAGAAATGCATTCCATATGCACTCTATGGATTGATATGTTAAGTTTTACTTCTGACCAGTGTCAATTGAATTTCATTTTGATGTTATAGCTATTGGATCAGCCCTGCAGTGTACAATATAACGGATTTTTCCAGATTGTCTGAACAGCGTTAGTTTGAAGTCACAGCACAGAAGTCAAGTTGCTACTGTTATTCTGTGGAATGGTTATGGTTGGAATGCTTTAAATTAGTCTGCATTTGCAATTTGACAGCTATGCTACTGTAAAAAAAAAAAAAAAAAGTTATCGTTATTATTTGTATGCGTTACTGTCGGTGTATTTCCCTTTTTTTTTTTTTTTTATTTATCCCTACATGCTTTTCAGTCTGATTTTATGCTTTTGTGTTCTGAACGCTATCAATGACTCGTTCAGAAAAATGGCCAACTACAAGGGTAAGTAAAAGCATGTAGCATAAAATCTGACTATATCAGACTGAAAAGCATGTAGCACCACATCTTTCGATGGAGCTAAATGCATTTTGTTTTGTGTTTTTGTCATCATATCAAGGTGTTGAAAAGAACAAACAGGGATGAATACAGTAGCACACTATATTAACGTGGTTTTATAAGGTTCAAGAACAAATTCTGCTTGATTAAATAAGGGTGATGGTGTGTTTAGGTGTCACCGATACTTCACAGCATAGTGAATAAATGTTATCATGAAGTATAATCCTAAAGAATATATCAATCTATAGCTGGAAAAAAATTATAGAAATAAATCTTTAATAAAATCACAAAAAACATGAAGTTGAAAAGATAGAGGTAAAGAGGAACGACAAGAGCATTCCCAACAAAAGAGGTTTGATTGGAATTTTCCCAAAAAAAAAAAAAAGTTACCTGAGATGAGCATGAACTCCGAAATTGCTATAAGCAACTTCTGTGGGGAGAGGAGATTTCAGCAATGACATGCTGGCACCATTTTCCATACAGATGTAGAATTGAACCTTGGTTGCTTTTAGCCTATCATTCTACCGTAGTTGCTTTAGTTCGTAGATTACTTTATTTAATTTGCGTATCATATTATCATCATCGTTGCTCTGCTTGAACCTTTGTGGTTGCCCCATGTAAACTTAAAAACTACCTTCAGAAAAGCATTATTTATATCCAGCTGTCTTATTCTTCAGTTTTTATGCAGTGCAATGGTGAGGATAATTCTTATAGTAGTTGATTTTGAATGTCCGTTGGGACCCAATTATATTTTGATGGGTTTGACGCATAAACTATAGCAGCATTTATTCCTACGACATTGCCACGCACTCATGGCCTATCCCTATGTACGGTAACATATATAATATAATACGTATGCATGATTCTTTGAATTGTACATCGTATTCCTAGAAGAAAATAACCATGTTAACAATTAATATATAATGTCAGTAAACCTAGTAAAAAAAACCAAATCCTTAACTCTCAATATTTATGCAACAAATTAAAGACAAAGAAAGAAGTAATCGACAGAATCGATCATCTGATGTAGAGGGGTAGGAGGATGGGAATGGATAGAGGTCAGAAGGGAAGAGGAAAATGGGTAGTATGTAGTTTACGTTAGGACGGAGTGCAAAATAACGAAGCATCCATATAAGACATGTTTGATTTGGTATTATTTTTTTTTCCTGTATTCAAATATTATCCGTATCAGTGTTAGCCGTTGGGTATATCGTTTTGCACTAATTTGGGTTATTTGCTCTTTTGTCTATCCCAGATTCTACTTTTAACACATGCGCCAAATTTCAGAAATTATATATTTGCAGCGTTAAATTAAAATACTCAACACGTTAATTAAATAAAACTACGATATGAGATTAGATTCATTTTTTATCTCTTTAATTAAATGAGGTATGAAAAATAAACACACACGTTAATACACTTAAGTAAAATCGAAAATAAATCATAAACCGAGCAACTTAATAATACAGACACATCAATACACACGAATCATTATATTTCCAGTTTCATCCTTGTTCGTTTCCTCTGTTCGATTCTCTACATTATTTTCCAGTCTACTCGTTTCAGCTCATGTGAAGCGCTTTGTACAGCTGGTTGCATGGAAAAAAGTGATACGGTGAAGTACGGTTCGATTTGGGCGACTAAACCAACTTCACCCACCCACCTACTCAATCTGAGAATCACAGCCGTCCGCTAACTCAGGACAAATCCAACCGTTCGCCGCCTGGAGTTGGGTATAGTTGTACCTTGCCTCGTTGTCGCATTTAAAACTTTGCGGATAACACGAGGCTCATGCGTTTCAACTTGTAGCCAATCATAAGAGGCCACGTGGTTATTGCAGAGCACTGTGTAGCTAACCAAGGTGCGCACGTGTATGACGTGGCTCTGACTAAGTTGAAGAACCCCCTTCGTTCTTTTAATGTTTTGCTATGGTTCCTGCGACTTGTTTTGCTCTCTTCAAGGAAATTTTACTTTAACACTGTTTTAGATCGAAGTTTTTGTGTGGCGTGATTTGTTTGTCAAGGGAGAGGCTTCTGCTAAAAATATATATAAATTAATTGCGTCCATTGTGATAACCGCAACAAGTTTATATTAATATCTTTAATACATATATCACTCTCTTTTGTAGTTTTACGTAAATCGAATCATTGTGCTAGCGTTTCCTTCTCTCTCACACCCATTTTATTATTTTACTCCATAAATCAAGTTTAATCTTTAAACTATGATAACCTTTTTGCATATGCTGAACGATCTTCCACCACCTCGGTATTCAGTGTCATCCAAAATGAAGTAGTCAACACTATAATGGCACCCGACCAATCGATCAAAACTGTAATATCAGATATAAAACATACAAGACAGTGACATAGTCGGATGAAAATATACTAAACACACCAGTGTGCAACATAATTTATAGAATCGTACATCACAAAATATATATGAATTTATACATCTCGAACACATCAAAAACTCCATATATAGTATAAAACTGTTTTTACATACATTAAAGTGACGATAACTTCACAACACTACACAGCAGAATAAGTAGCAGCTGCATATAATTATATATGAGTAAGCTTAAGCCTTCTATCGTCCTCCGTACAGCTTCATGCACCGTCACTATACATTTCTCTCAATCTACTCATTTAGGAGTAATCGAGAATATAAGAAGCAATGCAAATATCCTTGGACCATACAATAGTCTCATTTGAGTGATCTATAATCTCAAATATATATATATATATATATATATATATATATATATATAATCACATACATATATATAAGAGAAATATGTCATGAAAAATCATCCTTCGCGTGCTTCTACATCTAACAAGTTAGCATATGATAACATCATATACTAATCCACTATCATCAGCATGTGTGTACTACTCCATCTTATTACAAACTAGGATATTGAGGTGTTAAACTCAATAATACCTACATCACATGGACGACTAAAGTAACCATCAAATAAGCATCTCTTATAGTAATAGTGCATTTAGATATATGATGACATTTAGATATATAATGACAGAAAGGACCAAGGTCTTAAAGTCAACGATTAGTCAACATCGTAGCTTCATCAATGCTTGAACCACTGCCAATTAGACGGCTAAGACCTAGACCCACTTTATTGGTCTAAAGATACAGATCCACCTAGACAATCCACGATTAGCCTCCACACCTACTCCTTTATAAGCATACATCAAAGCCTTTAGTCATTAACGATCCTTTGGCATGTATCTATAGTATAACTCCCTTGTTCCACTCTAGAGTCGTCATCACATATAACTTGCATGTTTGGACAATCCCCAAACACTTCAACTAGTTGTTCACTATAGCTAACATCGATCCTCTACAATAGCCCTCGATCGATTCTGATCCATACACTTAACCAAAATTTTCCTTCTTGTTGATCTTCTCTTCTTGCACTAGCTTCTAAATACCCATCTGGCCAAAACTACGGTTCGGTACGGATCCATCATAGATCGGCACCGATCCTTTTACTTGGCTAAATTACTTTCACTTTAGCCTGCGATCAATCTCATCGTCTCTAGCTCCAAAATGCAATGTCCATGTTTCGATCATTATCAATCCATAGATTCCAATACCAATCCATATATGGATTGGTATCGATCCATAGACTTAGAGAAAATTTAACTAAGTTTCCCAAATCCAATCCAGTAATCGATCAACCTTTTGCTTACTTGTCCGATCTATGTGCATCTATCTATTGCAGCGATCAACTCTAAACACTCTAGAGCAAATCCATCGAAGTTTTCTGCCTTTCAAATTTCCCATCCTAGTGCAATCCATCAAAGACACCATCATATATAGTCCTCTCATACATTTCAAAGTTCTCCATCCATAGAATCATCACCTTCATACCACTCAAACGTGATTGTTGCTCAGTTTTCCTACAAGTAATTAGCAAGCCGATTAAGGCATGACATGTACTAATTATAGCTAACCCAGCTATCCTTAGGCCCAACCCATTCAAGCCGGCCCAGACTCAAGTTAGTTCCAAACCATCCCATCCACTCAGTAAGGCATCAAGCTGAGGAATGGTCATCCTAATCCTAGGAGATACTCACACCTAATTTATTTGGTAAAGACAAAGCTAAGTATAGCCTTGCCTGGTCCATTCCGGCCTGGCTCGAAGATGATCGACTCCCTCATGCCAACCCACTCTCTACCTGACACCAAGTGAGACCATCCACTTAACATTGTTTCAATTGTCGGCTAGTCCACCTCAAGATTGCCTCAAGCGACCAGCATACTCGATAAGGTCAGCTCAAGCGTAATCAGTCCTTGGCCCTACTTCATTACAGCCACCTTCGTTCGGTCCCAAGAAGCTTTCCCTGACATCACATCTAGCTTGGCTTCATCTCTTATAACACCCTATAAAAATTAATAAGAAATAAACAAAATAAGATAAATTAATTAAATAAGATAGGGCTAAAAATGAAATTTTTGCAAAAGTCAAAATTTTACTATAAAAGTTATGATGTTGTGTTCGTAGCGATTTTTGGATCAGTTTTCATACATAATATGTTGAAAATGGGGCTCAAACGGAAAAATTATGGACATTTGAAGTTTTTGGATTTGAATAATTTAAATAGAATTCAAATTCAAATAATTAAATAATTCTCAAATTTGAAATTCAAAAGGTAATAGTAGTTAGACTTGGGGTTAAGTAATCGTTAAAATTAACATTAACGTTAAAGGAGTAATAAAGGAATGAAATATATAAATAAATTGCAAATAAAAACGTTTCTTGAAATAAACAAACCGATCGACTGTCTACCCTAGGCCAGTCGACCACCTACCCTGGGCCTGTCGACCGTTAGTAGTCGACCAGTGAGCAACTAATGGCTAGGTTTTTTTTTGCACAGTGAACGTTCTGGATTTTATTATTTTAAACCAATTTAAATCTGATGGTTCCGGTGCATTCCAACCACTATAAATAAGAGCCTAGCTCCTTGACTTTTATTCACATTATTTCAGGGGACCTAATGAAGCTCTATTAGTCTCTCTCTTCAAAGGTTCAGAAAAGTTCTTTAGGGTTTTAGGTAATGGATTCTAGATGTTTATTATTTTATTTTCTAATTCTATTCTCCTCTAATCCCTTAATTTCTGAATCTAATCTATAAATAAAAATTCCTTGTTATATATATATCTAAAAGGGGAGATCCGAAAGAGATTATTGAAGGCGTGATAAATCCAAAAAGAGAAAGAGCTAAGGACCTGTTGTGAGTGGGAATCTTGGTCTTTCTATTTTAGTAATTAAATAGTGTAGTTTGGATTTGATATATGCCATAGGGAATTTTGGTTTACAAAAACATCACATTAAAACTCCTAAAACTCCCCCAAAGCAAAATGTCAATTCTTAGGTTGAAATCTCAATTGTTTTATGTTAAAATAATGGATTTGTGTGTATTTTGCAATTTCAATGTTTTACCCTCTATTCCAGTTTTTATCTTTTCTTTAGACCCAATTAAGGATTTTGATTAGGAAATAGTGTGTAAGGTACGGATTCATTTTCGTAGTTTGCATCGCATATTTCGCAGTTTGAATAGAAATTTTCTTTATCTAATTTCATGTAAAAAGAAGTTTAATAGAGCGTAAAAGTATGTAAATTGTAAGTTTCTGTTATTGATTTATTCTGTTATTTCAATGTACAATAAGCGAGTTTGGATTCTCTTTCTATATAAGTCTGTTGATTTGATTTTAGATATTGGATTTATGGTATATGTGTTACTATGAAAATGAGACTTGTATAATTTTAAAGATTTGACATTTAAATGCTTGTTTAGGGTGAAAATTTCGCATGCTTAGAAATTTACTAAGAGTGTGTGTGTTAGCGTAAATAACATGTTAATGGCATGATTAATAGGTTATTTATTATTATTGAACTCCCCTTTAGGAAATTAATTAATAGTAGAGGTGAACTAAGAAGTTTTCTTATAATGCCTTAATTATGGATACGATGAGATGTGTGATGATATGTTAAGAGAGTTATGAATTATAACTAAGTTAAAGGGGTATGAGATCAGTCAAAAGCACACGGAAATTTTCTCATCTAATATGGCTACCAGCGGTGTGACTTTGGGGATAATGTAAGACATCACCTACAATAAGTAACTATGGATGACCGAGGTTAGTCCTAAATTCTGTAGGGTAAATTTGCCCAGCTAATCTGACTATTAGTACCCATAAATAGTTGGATTATTGTGAGATGTTACTATGGGGTACGGGTCATAATACAAAGGACCTACTTCATGGACTAAAGGTATTAAGTGATTTTGTGAGGACCCCCCTCTTCCATACATAGGAAGTAGTAAATGGTTGGAGTTAAGGTTAAGGTTTTCGCACGATAGTTGATATCTTGAAAAGGGTCCACTTCAATATTAAGTATTAAGTGACCGAGAATATTCTGTGCGATATCAGCTAGATAAGTATCAGCGAGGGATCCGCCTTGGGATAGGTATTAAATGACAGGGGACCTTCCTTAAATAAGGTATTAAATGGTCAAAGTCTGCCTAATGCCCATAAAAGGGTGTTAAGTAGCTTGAGTATTATTTATTACATTGATACGACATTATTGACTATAAGTTATGGTTTATTGGGTTGTAAGAGTAATAGTTATGGAATTGCAATTGGGAAAGCCTTAGAGCTTAATGTTGGAAGGACTTAGAATAAAGCTAATGTACGAATGACATATTTCTATTTAAATTATACCGCACAAGTACAATTACAGTAAGGCTTGAAATTTTTATTCACCGGACATATGTTATTCTGACTCCTTCCTCATTACAACATAGGTTAGGAAAGGCGATGCTGAAGGCGGAGACGAAAAGGAATCTTGTAGCAGTTTATCTTTTAATATATTCATGTTATTTTATGATGTACCCATTGAAAAACAATGTTATATTTCAGAAGCGTTGTACTAAGGATATGCGACAGTTGTTATTAGTTCTTTGTTATGGATTTTATGACATTTGAATTTTAAATGACTTAGGTACTGTTTCTATTATTATATTTATCCTTCTGCTGTGAGTTCTGAATGTGTAGATAAATAGCTTTGTATTGTTCTTTATACCAACCAATAACCAGTTTTGGAATGGATCTAAGTTTCAGTGGGCCTTTTCTAGGTTGGAATTTAGGTCCGTTTCAAAGCGGGTTGTTACATCTTCCCAACTTGGTCCTTAGCTACTTTCAGCCTCCTTCATACCTTCATCCACCAATCGGCTAGCTCGGGAAGCATTGCTATACAACCACACAAAAGCAAGCATCAAACCCTATATCCATCCGTACTAAGAATTGTAGCTAAGCGATATAAAGCACGTCTATACATCTATAGCAAGTTGTCAGCATTTAGTGTGCATTAATGCCAAGTCTACGCCTAGTACAAAGGGATAATTGTTATATTTCTCAGCCACACATCCCTTTATACATTTACAGTTGTCTCCCGTCAACCCAAGCAACCAGATCAATGACTAGGTGCTCTTCACGCCTATTCTATAACATAATCTCAGTCATCCATCATATTTTCCAGCTACTATAAATGCCCCTTGCACTGCCACTTCAAAGGGGTTGGAAAATATAAGAATTATGGGTACTATACATAATTCATAGCTCTTCAGATTGCAAGTTCTTAATATTAGCTACCTCATTAGTTTTTAGTGCTTCCTTTTTTTATTATTCGCTCGTAATTCCCTGTAATTGTAAGAAAGAAATATAGAAAGAGAACTTCATAATGGATGTAGGCAAGCTTGCTGAACCACTCTATGTTTGATGTCATTTACTTTAGTTGTTTACATTCTTCCCCTTTTTCTATTTTTAAGACCAGTGATTAGCAGGTAATCTTTGCTCTTCACAACGCATTAGTCATATTTCGAGGATGGCTAAAAATCTAGCCAACATTTTGATGCTAGAAGGAGGAAGTTCGCCTAAAGCTCTCACTTTTCTCCTCTCCAAAAATCTTACCTGACTTGCTATCAAGGACCAAGGATAAGTATCCATAAATCAAAGGTAACACCTTGAACGGGCATGAAACTAATGGAATTACTATCACCAGTGCTGTCCAACTTGATCTTGCAGTTAACGGTGAAATATGGCTTACTGTGTTGCTATAGCTATCAAACGTCAATCAGCCAACATGCTAAGTGAATGGCTTAAGGACGTAGTTGGATTCCCATGCAACTCTTGTTATCCTGCTTTTGAAGTGAGTAATATTTCAACAAATCAAAACCATTGAATAACCATGAAATAAGATAGAAGTCTAGAAGTGAAAGCGTGGAACTAGAATTCAGGTGAAGTCCTAAGAATCCACGCCGAGCCTTGCTTGCCACTAGAGAATATTTAGCTAATTTCCAAACAAATCAAGTAATAAGAAGTAAAAGTGAAATACACAACTTCAACTTATGACTTGGTACCGAGACTTAAAGCCAAAGTGATGAACTAGCATGACAAGTTCATAGTTTAAAAAATCGAAGATAAAACAAGGCACATGGAGACTTGAAGTTTCATAACTCGACATCGAGTTATGAGCACAACTTGATACCGAGTGAAGTGAACAGCTGATTTGGCCACAATCTTTATTTTGGAACATCATGTCAGATGTGGTGAACGTGGGCAAAATACTCTTAAAGCCTATTTTGATGATCTTCGTCTATAAATATGCAACGATACGATTTTTCGACCTTCGAAAATCGACATCAATACATCCCCTATATCAAATGCCGCACAGTCGAATGCCAGAAAACCGAACCGTTAGGGTTAAAGAAGATAGAAGAAGAAACAGAAACAATAATAAAATCTCACATTTTCGCAGCGGAACAATATATAATAGATAAATGAATATCTTTAAAACAAAGAACTATATCAGTTATTACAATACATCATCAAAGTATATACACTACATCACAACAGTGGCAGACATTATAACTTACCCACATGAAACTGAACTTGCACCCACCCAAACACAGCGGATAATACATAGTAAAGTGATACGTCTCGCCATCCAGCTTGCCTTTTGATCTCCATAGCATATCTTTCTGACTTCGCTCCAGAATAATGATAACCTGACTCTAGGCTGCCCGTGTGGAAAATTATGGGTATCCAGAGTTTAGAAAGGGAGCAATAAACTCTAGGTCAGTCATAGGACTGGTGTGAGATCTTAAAAACAGTTATTTTCACAAAGAAAGGAAAAGAAATCTGCTATGCTTTTGGAAAATGAAACTACCATAAGGCCTCCCGGCACACACACAATGCAATCGCACACTTGGGAGAGATTTCTCCTTATGATAGTCAAACATGCTTGATACGTAAAATCCTTTTTGATAATATTATTATTTGTGCATAGTGCAGAAAACCTTTCGAAAGCATAATATAAATCTTAGCCAGCATATGTACCATTATATTATGTCTGCTATTACTACCATTTAAGAATGGTAAGTTATACAACTGCAATTGTAAAGGGCTCGTATTGGAGGATAGGATTTCCAACAAATGGTCAGGCTAAGGAACTTCCTATGCCATATGGGTATGCCTCTGGAGGGACGTCCCGAGAACCTAACCGGATCTCTGCCAACACAAGGCCGGGTTGCCTCTGTAACTAGGTAACACATACAAGTATGCCATCCTCGGTCATTACCGATCTTTATCCGAGGATCCTCAACCACAAATCAACAACCACAAAGTAATAAATTTGCATCAACCACATAGGTTAAATATCTGGGCTCTATACCATGATACCACCTTTTTCCAAAAGAAAATGGACATACCCTAGGGGCACGACCCCTAATTACCTTGCCACAACTTTCCTATTTCAACCATTTTTGGGTTGTGAGGTCCGACGAGGTCTCGTCCACAAAGCTACGCTTTTCACAAAAACCATGCTTCAATCAACAAATGATCAGCAACATTTCGTATGCCACATTACCAAATTGGAAATGTATCACTAGTAACCATCAACTACATAACCTCTGAGCTCGTATGTCTCAGAGAAGGGTGTTAAGCTAAGAGAATAAATTCTCCGCCACTAACAGAAATGTATTTGATAGAAACCAGCTTTACATCTCGTAGTGTAACGTCAGACACACATCCATACAAGTCCGTTTCGGGATCGAACAGAACCTAAGGCATTTCAAAGAAGCCCTTGCAAATCCGGATATTCACCAATCACGTCCGGACTCCTCATCACAAAGGGTGATAAATCTCTATACCGGAGCAACTCAGTGTAGAGACATTCAACAAGTAATCCTTTCATTTTTGAAAATACCCAATCTTCAACACCGTCTTCAAATGGAATCTTATTTCATCGTATCATTATTCGGAATGGGTTTTATGACACAAAGTCCTCTCCTGGCTAATCCTAATAATGAGCGCTTATTTTAAAAATAAGTGGTATATTCAAATTTCAAGTAAATCACAACAAATTTCCACTTTGATCTTTTAAACAGAAGACCCATAACAAAGGTTCGATGTGGTTTTCGGATAATCGTTCGGAATCCGACCCCCAGTCGCATCGAAATTCAAATGTCATTTAAAGGCCAATATTGATAGTCGGTTATTTAACTATCAATCAATATTCGCAACAATCACCAGATTCCAAATAATTTTCCTCCAATTATTTATTTTCAAAACATCGTCGCAAGATATAATTTTCACACTTCAACCCTTTGAAAACAAATTTCAAATCACTTTCCTCATGTGGAATAAATTTTCAAATATTTATTTCCACTGAAAATTTGCCGAGTTCAAATACTTTAAAATAATTTTAAATCATTTATCCAAAAACATACTTAGAAAACACTTAAAATAACAATTACTTTAAACACTTTATTTTAAAAAACGTTATGAAATTTTATTCTAATATTTCATATAAAACTCAAGTCCAAATAGTTTTAAAAATAAAATTATTAGATAAAGTGTAATTATTAAAATATCCATTTTCTAAATTAAATACTAATTCAATATTTAAAATAACCACCTTCTATAATCAACTTAAATAAATCTTTGTTTTAAAGATTTAAAACAACTTAAGAAAATAATTTCTCCAAAGCATCCTTAAAACTTTCAATTTATATTTATAAACTACTTGGAAAACATACACGGCTTCCTGGGAAAATACACCTTCCATTCTAAAATGGTTCATTTAAATAAATCAATAAATCCTTTTCGATTTATTTTAATTTATTTTTCAAATTCGTAAATTTCTTTCCACGCTTTTGAAAATAAACCCATTTTTATTTTTAAAACAAATTTCTCTTTCCTTTATAAATTCTCATTGTGAATTTAAATTTCCAAATATCCATTGATATATGATTTTCAAATCGATTTCAAAATATTCATTAATATACGATTTTCAAATCGAATTCCAAATATTCACTTTCAAACACCAAACCAATTCCAAATTGATTTCCAAAATCGCTTCAAACACCGAATCAAATTCCAAGTTGATTTCTAAATTTATTTCCAAACACCAAATCAATTTTCAAATCGATTTTCCAAAGATTTATTTTTAAACACCAAATCAATTTCCAAATTGATTTCTAAAATTTGTTACCCTTTAAAATAAATTCCTTTATTCTACCCAAACTAATAAAAATCCGAATATTAAATAAATTCTTCAACTATTAAACAATATCACTCGAAATCCATTTATTAAAATTCCATTTCATAGTTTTAATTGACAAACTATTTAATTAAAAAATAAGTTTCCATTTAATAAATTTAGTTAACCAATGAATTTTATTTTATTCTTTTTATGTAAACAATAAAGAATTTTCTTTTTAGTTTCTAATGACACAGTTAACTAAGGTATTCTAAAATTTAAAACTTTATAAGCATGCAAACCTGATAAATAAATTATTTTAAACCAATTAAAATCATTACTGAGGCTATCCCCTAAATCGACGCTCGCCTGACCAAAGCCACCGTGCCATCAAGCTTCGACCCCAGACCCCTCGAAGTCGCCGAGCACATGACCTTGCTCTTGTGTTCCCAGTCTATTAACTGAAGCGCGAGAGCAAAAACAAGAGGGTTTCCGGATTGATAGTTTTATCCATCACAATAGTCGCAATATCACGGAACTGACTTGAGATCAGAGATTTCTCCCTTCTTTCTAGCAACTTGAAGCTCCCCTCTGTCCAAAATCTCCAAACATATTTTTGATTGATCATCATTTTCGAATGCCACTTTCAAATCCTTTAATTCTTGCTAGAACTCCTTTAGAAACAATTAGCATAAACTATCTGGGATTGCAGCACTTCATCTAGATCTTTCTCAACTCCAGACCGTCTTGAAAGAATCTTCTTCTTATAGTAGGCGATCTCGAATGGCATGCCATGCTTCTTCAACCTCACGATTGCTATGTTAGTCAATCGCCTTGCCCTACCGGCTATACTAAAATTCTTGATATTTTCCAAAGAAAAAAAGAATTATAGGTGGATTTATTTGTTTCCACCACTTGCATTCGATTTCGAATCGAACGAGAGTTAATTCGTTCGATTATTTATTTTTATTGATTTGGAATTACTGTGTCGACCATTTCTCTTCGTTTATGTTTTCTAAAATAAAATGTTTCACCCCTTTCTTCATTTTATTTTTTTCTTTCCTTCGAATACAAGGTGCTCAGCTAGTTGCAAAAGAAGAATAGGGGACCAAAGTTGAAACGTGTTTGATTACTTATTGTTAAAGGGACACGTGCTGTTAAAGATGGAAACGTGTTTAATTTGTCTGTTATGTATGAATATGTTTATATATATATATATATATATATATATATATATATATATATATATATATATATATATATATAATTTTAAATTCAAATTAAAATCGTCTCGAATTACGCAACTCAAAATCTTGATTTCCAATCGAGGCGTGCTACTAGGCTTTTATATGGTTATACCCCTATTCCGAAAGTAATGGAAAATGTTCCGAGTCCAAATTCGATCATATGGAGAAGGTAGCTTTCTGGACCAGCTATAAAATTGAATTTCAATATAAATTTCAGTGCGTTTATCTATTGTATAGCCAGACGATCACTCCAAACACTACGAAAATTGAAATCCGATAATAATACAATATTAGAGATCCAATGGAACTGGTTCCGTCGAATTCCAAGACTGTGCCTCAGAAGGCTATTTTTAAATATCGATTCAAACGATATAATTTCAAAACTGAGCAAATCATTTCTAAATTCAATTCTGAAGCTTCCATTATCTTCAGTATTTTCAATATAAATTTTCTAAGCCTTGAAAATATTTTTAACAAGCATGAAACTGAAGATTCAAAATTTTACCCAAATTTCAATAATTAAATTCAATAATTTAAATTGTCAAATTCATAGTTATAATTGAAATTCAAGTTAAAATAACTTCTAAATATTTAAAATCAATTAAATATCTCAATTTCAAATATTCAAAATTCTGGGTCGTCACATTCTTCCCCCTTAAAAGAATTTCGTCCCGAAATTACTAGTTAAGAAGAATGATCCTTAACACATTCGCTATCTTTCCAAAACCAAATAGTTTTATCAACTTGCCAAAACAAATCTTGTTATTATAGCCCCATTATCATTTCAACTAACTTTCCAAAACCTTCCATAAATTCCAAACAACATTGTTTTCTTAACAATTCAAATTCAAATTTAAATTGAAATTTTCAAAATTTTCTCAAATTTTTTCTAACTCTCTGAATTTTCGAAAAATTTCACCAACGTCTCCTTTGTGCGGCTAGCTCGGTACGACTACAAAATGCCACAACGGGACCCCAAATTTCAAAAGAAAACAAAAAGCCAAGTGACTGGAAAGAAAATCATCAAATTTCATACTGAAATTCAAATACATACCTTTTTGTCGAGCAATTTAAATTTATCTTCGAAATCAAAATCCCAATTTATCTTTTGCCTTTAACACACCTGTATATCCTACTTAATAACAATATCCAATTACAACATTCAAAAATTATTTTGCGCATTTCGTTACAAAAGTTTCCATATCCATTTAAGCCCGTACGGTACACTTATATCATTCGTACGCAATACCAAATTCGATCGCTCACTCGATCACACAATTTCACTTCCGAACTAGTATCGTCCACCCGACTTCCTAGTGCAGACACAGATCTGGTTTCTTAATCAGAAACCGTCATTTTCCTTGCATGGCTGTAAACTATGATAGAGAATTTCCAGAATCAATCAAAAATCCATATCCAGGTTCATCGTCGAAAATCGAGTGAAAAATTCTAATTCGGATCGATATAACTATCTTGAAATTTTGTGCTCGAATTCTGGATCAATCGCTATGCGAATAAATTATTATATGTACATCCTACATATTATTTCCTACATTAATTTCCTTTTCTATTATTCACATTAATTTTCATTCACTTATTAACAATTACCAATTCACATCTTCCAGTTTAACCATCATTCACTTATTAATTTTGAATATTTACTCAATTCCAAATTTTACTTAAGAATTTCACCGTTTGTTTCTTAAGTCCAATAAATATTTTATATAACTTCTTATATTTAAACTGGATCTCCAAATTCCATATGAATTTAATTTACCTTCATTTATAAATATTAAATTCAATTCATTTCAAACCATATTTATTTGGTTATTCCTTTAATCATTTCACTTACTAATTTTATTTCAATACTTTGCATCATTTGATCCAACTTGATAAAATTTCCACCTCACTTTGTTTATCACAAATCAAATTAAGTTTTCAAACTCAATTATATTCTATAAATATTTTATATAGGATTCTAGAGTCTTTCCATCTTTTCAAAACCATTTTTTCTAAAATCAATTCAAATTATCTTTTGAATTTCCAAAACCAACCTCAGTTTTCCAAACAATTTTCAATTTTAAAATATTTTGGCAGCAATTCCTCTCCTGAAACTCGAAAATGAACATCGATGGTGCTGTAGTCATAACCGAAGTTATTTTCCAACGAATGAAAAGAATTTAAATTTTTTATCCCTTCAAAAATCTTTTTCCAAATCCTTTAAAAATCATTTTCAAACTCAAAAAGGATTTAAACTTTTCACCAAAATTTCAAATTTCAAAACCTTTCAATCTACTTTCAAATAATTCTCTGCAATTCTATTTCAAATTATAAATCACATTTACAATTTATATTTATGAATCTCATTTGTATATAAATTTATTTCTTAACCCTTGGTTATGATTTCAATTTATTATTCAATAATCAATGATAATAATTTAATATTATCACTTCCTAACAATCAAGCAACCATATACTATAATTATTTACGAAAAATTATTTCCTTTTATATAAGAAAATAGTTTGGGGTAAAATTATTTCATTTACCCTATTTTAAACAATACTATGTCGGTATATCTTGTCTAAGAGTTTAGAAATCCCTATCGATACAGTTGGTCAAACTGCACCCACCAGAATCTATAAACAATCAACCGATAAGTCAACATAATATAAAACAATTTTATATTCACTAACAAATACGTGCTCATATCTATTATTACACTCAAAATCATTTTAGAGTACTACTGACTCTATCTCTAGTGAGTAATCCCCACCAGAGCCAAGGTTATCACTTAACCAAATGCTCCGATACCACATTGTAACGACTCGATTTTTCGACCTCCGAAAGTTGTCGATACGTCCCTGTATCAAATGCCGCACAGTCGAATGCCGGGAAACCGAACCGTTAAGGTTAAAGAAGAAGAAGATAGAAGAAGAAATAGAAACAATAACAGAATTTCACATTTTCACAGCGGAACAATATATAATAGATAAATGAATATCTTAAAACAAAGAACTATATCAGTTATTACAATACATCGTCATAGTATATACACCACAACACAACAATGGCATCATTATAACTTGCCCACATGAAACTGAACTTGCACCCACTGAAACGCAGCGGATAATACATAGTAAAGTGATACGTCTCGCCATCCAGCTTGCCTTCTGATCTCCACAGCATATCTTTTCGACTTTGCTCCAGAAAAATGATAACCTGACTCTAGCTGCCCGTGTGGAAAATTATGGGCAACCAAAGTTTAAAAAGGGAACAATAAACTCCAGGTCAGTCATTGGACTGGTGTGAGATCTTAAAAGCAGGTATTTTGACAAAGAAAGAAAAAAATCCGCTATGCTTTTGAAAAATAAAACTATCATAAGGCCTCCCGACGCAGACACAATGCAATCGCACACTTGGGGATATTTCTCCTTTTGATAGTCAAACATGCTTGATACGCAAAATCCTTTTTGATAATATTATTATTAGTGCATAGGGCAGAAAACCTTTCGAAAGTATAATATAAATCTTAGCCAGCAAAGGTACCATTATATTACGCCTGCTATAGCTACCATTTAAGAATGGCAGGTTATACAACTGCAATCGTAAAGGGCTCGTATTGGATGATTGGATTTCCAACAATTGTTCAGGCTAAGGAACTTCCTATGCCACATGGGTATGCCTCTGGAGGGACGCCCTGAGAACCTAACCGGATCTCTGCCAACATAAGGCCGAGTTACCTCTGTAACTAGGTAACACCTACAAGTATGTCATCCCCGGTCGTTACCGACCTTTATCCGAGGATCCTCAACCACAAAACAAAAACCACAAAGTAATAAATTTGCAGCAACCACATAGGTTAAATATCTGGGCTCCATACCATGATACCACCTTTTTCCAGAAGAAAATGGACATACCCTAGGGGCGGGACCCCTAATAACTTCGCCGCAACTTTCCTGTTTCGACCATTTTCGGGTTGTGAGGTCCGACGAGGTCTCGTCCATAAAGCTACGCTTTTCACAAAAGCCATGCTTCAATCAACAAATGATCAGCAGCAGTTCATATGCCACATTACCAAATTGGGAATATATCACTAGTAACCATCAACTACATAACCTCTGAGCTCATACGTCTCAGAGAAGGGTGTTAAGCTAAGAGAATAAATTCTTCGCCACCAACATAAATATATTTGATAGAAACCAGCTTTACATCACAAAGTGTAACGTCAGACACCAATCCATACAAGTCCGTTCTGGGATCGAATGGAACCGAAGGCACTTCAAAGAAGCCCTTGCAAATCCGAATATTCACTAATCACGTCCGGACTCCCTATCACAAAGGGTGATAAAATTTCTATAACGGAGCGACTCAGTGTAGAGACATTCGACAGATAATCCTTTCGTTTTCGAAATACCCGGTCTTCAACATCATCTTCAAATGCAATCTCATTCCATCATATCATTATTCGGAATGGGTTTTATGACACAAATTCCTTGTGACGACCCGCCCTTCAACTACCAGAAAGACGTATCATCATTAAGAAAGAAAGGGATGAGAAAATAGGAAAGATAGAGAAGAAAGAACAACAACATCAGAATCTCACAGTGGAAAGGAACAAAATATAATATATCACATAACTATTACATAATTTTACATATATCAGAGCTATACAGATCATACAACACATACTAGACAGTTATAAACTCCTGTCTAGTTAACACAAGTCAATATACAATACAGATAATCAGCTCAGAGATATCAACATAGCGGAACACCATATATATACATATATCTACAACGTAGAAGCCTCCTGCTCCATTGCTCCTCCAGAATTCGTCAAATCAAACCTGAATCCCTTGGCTATCCGTAAAAATTTGGGTACCCGAGAGTTTATGAAAACAAAAATAAACTCCGGGTCAGACATGGGTCTGGTATGAGTAAACGGTTTAAAGTTGCTTAACTTTGAAAAACATTTGAAAATAAAGGTATCACGTAAGACTCCCCACAAATAAATACGGGTAAGTTTTTACCTTACGCTAACCAAAACATTTCATAGGAAATCTAGTGATATTATAATAGTGTCTATGGTTTTCAAGTAAATAGGAAATAGCCGAAATTGTTACATGATTAAATTCCAGCTACTAGCCACAAAAGTGGGTAATACAAATCAAAACCGTAGGGTCTCGTAGGGAAAATGGATTTTCAACAATGGCAGGGCCACTGGGGTACCGCCCGTCACAGTACGGGGCCTAGATCACCGTACCGAGGATCACTCCCGACCCCCTGCTACACAAGGCCGGAACCATTCCTTACTGAACAGTCCCGAACAAGATAAACCCCGTGGTTGGCGCGACCAACCACCCACTAAGCCGAAATAAGAAGGGACATCTAGACAGGGGAAATATCTTGTCCTGCTTGGGCATGACCCACCTAACCTTGCTGCATCTCCCCTGTTTTAGCCATTCCCGATTGATGAGACTTGAGGCTGTGATTACCTTTAAAGAACATATCACTTAGAATGCTCATCGTCCACCTGACGATGTGCTGAAAGCATTCAATCCATACAAGTTCGTTCCGGGTTCGAACTAAACCGAAGGCATTATCTCGTCACACTCATTTTGGAATCACCCTCAGAGTCAACGACGATAACCCTTGCATTCTGAAACACCATCTCGATCTTCATTTCAGGATTCACGACCTAACGTTTAAATTGGATCGATGTGGTTTTCGGAGAATCAAAATTGATTCTTCCGATCCCGGTCTCTTCGAATCCAAACGCCATTTTAAGGGCCAAGTTGTCTAATTAACTTAAATAGTGTAAGTAATTTAAATCTAACAGTTGAATTAACATAACATCTATCATAGATAAAACATATGCAAACATCATAGATATATCATAGCATATCAGAGAGCATCACAGAATATCTTCAATTTAAACATCACAATCCAGACATTCTACATACACCACAATCCATAAGCAATTACCCTACAATCTTGTTTGTAATTAATTCAATTTAGAATTAATTACCTGAGAGTTAATCACTTAACTCTGTTAATTAATCATTAATTACCCATTATTTACTTATTTCATTCCAAATCATCTAATTGATGATTCCTTAATTTATTATTAAGTCTTAATTACGAAATTATTTTATTTCATACTATTAATGAATTACTTCCTCAATCAAGTGAGTTAACGTTAATTGCTTAATTAACTGTTGTCTGATCTTTAATTAATATCTTTAATTCCTTATTAATATAACTTAACTATTCAATTTTTGCCTGCTAATTACTAAATTAATCTTTATTTCATTTTATTTAATTCACTTGATTTTTCTTAATTATAAATCACTAATTAATTAACTTAAAGTAGTTAATCCTTAATTTAGTATTCACTTAAGCGTTGTCTAATTCTAACACTAATTACAATCTTAATATAATTATTCTTAATGACTTTCTAAATAATTGATTAATGTTAATTATTCGACAACTAACATTTTAAAGACATCTGCAATTTGGGAATCAACAAAGATTATCAACTAACCTTTAATGTTAATTTATTTTCATTCGGCCTTAACTAAATTACCAATTTAAAACAGTGAACAAGTGATAGTTACAGTGTTAAGTACTACTTAAATTATTAAGCCTGAAGCTCATCTCCTACACAAAAACACAGAACTGCAGTCAAAAACCCGAGTTCTTCCCCATCAAGACGCGTATGCTACTTCGAGTTACTCCCCGAAATCACCGAGCCCCCCCCTGTACGTATCCTTCTTCCTCCCCCATTCTTATTTCCCCTTTTTATTTCTGTAAGTTAAACGCTTACATAAACATGAACATCAGGAAATTACACTCGAACATGGCAAAGTAACTCGAAGCTTTCTCCACTTTCGCTCGAGTACGCCCCACGTCTGTTGAAAACTCAACAGCCACGTTGACACGACACGCCGTCGTACACGTGCACGGCGGCATGGTCGATCTCCGGCCATCACCATTAATGCCCACAACTCAGAAATCCTCCAGAAACACGAAATTTAAACTCAACCTCATCGATAGAAATTCGAAACAAAAATTGACAGTTTCATGGAAAAAACTGTAAACATAACCCACGGCCGAACTTCCCTGGTGATCATCAAACAAGCCTCCAGAGTTGTCGAAACTTTACCCATACGACAACGGTACACTAAACCATTCCCCCATGGAACCTCGTGCAACTCGGTCACGTGGTGGCGACGAATCTCAACACCTATCTGACACGACCAAAAGCTGTTATCTGAAACCCTATTATGATCTCGTATGCAAAACTTGAAAAATTATTGAACATTTTTCTTGAAATCATAATCACCTATACTTGCTTCACTTCAAATCTTAACATTTATTATTGATTCCTTAATCTTAAACTTGTAAAAATGCAGATTTTCATCACTTACTAACTGCTCCTAAGTTACCCATCTATAAATCTTCACGTTCGTATTAAAAATCATCATTTACAGTAAGCTTTCAAGTTATCAACTTGAATTGGTATTCTATAACAACCCAATTTATCAATGTCTTTCCTGATTTCCTGTTACTCAAGCTTCCAGTAACCCTTTTTTTTTACTAATCATGCTTAATTTATTTCGAGATCCTTGTTTGATGTTTTTTTTTAGCATTTGTTATTTTGAGAAAACAAGTCTAACACAAATTTAAATAGGAATAACTTAGTGTTGGATTAGCCATGAAATCTGCATCAACTACAGAGAACAACAGAGCACAACACAAATATTTGCAGATTCATACTCAAAAGTTAAACTGATTCCATGCCATGAATAAATGAATCATCCTTATTGAAATTGAATAAACTAAAAATTTTAAATCTTGATATTTACTCACCTGCACCCAATTCCTGAACACAGAATAATTTGATATTGATTATCTGGAACTTGAAGGTGTTTTTTTTTATAGCTCGTTCTTCCTTTTGTTTCCAGGTTTACCAATAAAATTTTCAGAACGAACTAAAGATGTATTTATATTTATACAAAAGAACAGTAGGTGAGTGAAAGAAGGTGTTTTCTGGTGTAGCTACTTGTTTGTTCTGATATGTGCAGACTTTAATTACTACAAAGGAAAGATTTGTGATATTTGTTTTGTACAAAAGAGTGGCTGAGCTGTTGATAATTAATGCTTTACTTCATAATATGCTTGCATAATTATTATTGTATTTCGGCTGGGACATTGTTTTGTTACCTGAAATGACTAATTGTGTACTTAATGCTAATGAATATGTCTTCAATTTTGTTAACAAACCTATTATGTTCATCTGTGCATAAATATTGTATGCAGTCCTAAATTTTCAGGCAATCACTTTGCTTGCAAATGAAGCCTTATTTGTATGTAAGCACTTCTGACAGGTATTAATATATTTTATGTTTTATTTGCTGTGAATTCTTGGCTTATGTATGAAGCTTTGGTTATAAAGATATTTTGTTTTGTTACCAAATTATGAAGCTTTGGCTGAGATGGAAGCAATTTACATGTTATGTTCCTTCAGCTAACAATATTTTAATTATGTACAATATATACGATTTACTTATTTATACTTATCTTTGTATTTATTTCCATTTATATTTTAGCTATATAAATAATAAACTTATATTCATGAGTTTACTTATTTGTTTATATTTATATTTTTGACTTACATAAATATTAATATTTGTATTGAACATTATCATCAATTTATAGTTTATATCTTATATTTTCTATTTTAGCCATTAATATTTGAATTAGAGTCATAAGTTATATTTACACTTATTCTCATTTTTGTATGGTTCGTTTGTATTTACTTTTATTTATATTTTATATTGCTAGAATTAAATTTTAAATTTCAAACATTATCAAGCATATGCATTCATTTAACAAATGTTAACAATTGTATAGCATTTTAATTAAATGAGTTAAATTTTATTAAAAATATTGTTAAGAAACTTATTTTAGAATTTCAAACATCATTATCTATATATATATTATTTTATACTAAATATAAACAATGTAAAGTATCTTAAGTAATTATATAAGATAGATTTTTATTGGGCATATTATTGAAATACTTATTTCAATTTCCAAATCAATCTCCTTTTTAAAGTACAGTTTATATAAATAAATAACAATAATCCAAAATCCCATTTATTTTAATATGATCAAACTACTTTTCATTTAATTAAACCAAACATATATTAAAATAAACGGGGTCAAAATCCAGGGTCGTTACATTCCTCCCCCCTTAAAAGAATTTCGTCCTCGAAATTTAAAACAACAGTTAATTTAAAAGTTGTTATGCCAATTATAAATATCATTTACATATTAACAAACAACTAATTAAACAGTCTATCCTAACAAACATCACTAGTTATCCGAACACAAATCCGGATAAGCTTTCCTAAAATTATCGAGAGTTGTTTTCTCGATGATCAACAATTCAGACTGGATTCCTGACTACAGTTAAATTTAATTTAACTTCCAAATTCCTGAATTACTGGTTTAACAACTAATGTTGAATCAAGAACAAATTTTCTGAGATATATGGAATACACAATAAATTCCAGACATCCATTCGGTAAATTAAATTCTGAAATCTACAGTATTAACTCTTTCCAAATTTATTGACTTGTTTACAGAATCTCAATATTTATTTTAATCAGGCCCGTACGATGTTCGTATACCATTCGTACGCAATATCAAATCCGATCGCTTGCTCGATCATAAAATTTCACTTCCGAACTAGTATTGTCCATCCGACTTCCTAGTACGGACTCAGAACTGGTTTCCAGATTAGAGACTGTCATTCTCCTTGCATAGCCATAACTATGATAGAGAATTTCTAGAATCAATCAAAATCCAAATCCAAGGTTCGTCGTCGAAAATCGAGTGAAAAATCCCAACTCGGATCGATTTAACTATCTCGAAATTCTGTGCTCGAATCTGGATCAAATTGTTATGCGAATAAAATAATATACATTCATCCTACGTATTAATATTCATTGATTATCAATTATATCAATTTTCTTTTATTCACATTATCCTGATTCTATCCACTTGGAATAATTTTTCCCAATATCAAATTTTACTTAAGAATTCCACCATTAATTTCTTAAGTTTTGTATAAGCATTATATACTCGTATATTATTACCCTATCACAATAGACTTATATCCTCTTATTTCAAATCTGAACTTCTAATTCCATGTGTATTCAATTGTATCTTAACTCTGAATATTTAATTTTATTGTCTATCTCTCATTTAAAATGATTCCTATTATTATTATTATTATTATTATTATTATTTCAATTAGTCTCATCCACTAGTTTACTTTTAATTTCCGATTTGAAATTGTTTTGTTGCTAATTTTTTATATATATATAGTTTTCAAGTTCTGAAAAGTTTTTGACAAAGTCTCCATTACATATTTTCATAAGCACATATGTAAGGTTCAAATCCTCAACACAATTAATTTCAATCAATTCTCAAACCATTCCCTTTTAATTAAAAGGAATTTACAACTTACTTGCTTATATAATCCATTTAAGCAATACAAACTCATATTCAAAATCGTCTTATTTTGCTTCTAATAATTCATAGCATTTTATCTAATTCTCATTTACTTCAAACAACCCATCTTCTTATGCAATTTAACAATATCATTGTGAATAAATGATTACTTAAACTTTATAACAAATCTTAAATTGATTTCAACTCAATTTACGCTTGAGTCCATCTCATTTAATCTATTCACAATCCTTTCATTGCATTTTCTTTCATTTCAACAGGTTTGATTTCAAACCATTCTATCAAACTCAACACCCAATATTTTAAACAACCATTTCACAATTTACTCATACTATTATTTCCTTCAAACTATTCCACCTAACAACTTAAGTTTATTCTACTCCACCAACTTCCATTTCAATCTTTGATTTGATTTTCCTTTAACCAAACCCCAATTATTTACTAATCTATTTGATTAGTTTATTCTTTTATCCATCCTTAAATTTTTAATTTACATTAACAATTCATTATTTTGGCATGGCCGACGGTTTTATAGTGGACCGACCACTTTTATTACGAACGTAATAAAGTTTGAAGTACAGGAGTAAGATAGAGGCACCTTAGCTACTATGAAAGAAAGAAATAAAATTACAGCACAGGAGTATGACAGACGAGTCACAGCTGCTCGATATAAATTACTAGACTAGTTCTCCTCTGCATAGGAAGAATCACAATCGCCCTCAACAACCCGGGAAGAAACCAGAGAACCATCTCCAAGAAGACCAATATAGGGGCGAAAAAGAACAGCAAGAGAAGGATCATAACTGTCAACGCCAGAAGAGTAGATAAAAGATCGATCCCAGGAAGAATCAGCTAGAATAACAGCATTAGACTGAGCGTGCGAACCATCCAAGTCAAGAACCAAGGAATCACCAGAAATTCTGTAGTGAAGGCATCGAAGGTCCAGTAGAACATCAGACACATATCTGAAATAGGTGTCATCCACAGGGTTGAATCTCATGTCTGAACGGAGATCAACCCAACTATGTTCAGTCTCAGCCCAAACAACAAGATCCGTCTCAGCAGAGGAAACACCAGGAACTGGGGAAGCAGGTCGCGCTAAGGAGAGGGGAGGTCCGGGGACAGAAGACTGAGAAGCAACTAGTGAGACCTTGGGAACCCATTTCCTTAGCGGAGGCCTAGGTAGAGGGATCTTAGGAGCAGAAGCAGATATAACAGAGTGCGAGCAGGCAGAGGCAATATGGCCAAAAGAGTGACAGGAGGTACAAATGTCAGGGACCCATCCGTACCGAACACGCACATCCACCACATGTCCAACAGCTAGCTGGACAGGAATAGAGGTAGGAAGAGGCTTATGGGGAGAAATCTCAATCAGAGCCTTGGCGTAAACAAGCTTATCTCGCGCTACAGTGTTGGAGTCAAAACACTTCAATTTACCAACATTGCAAGCGAGCCAATTCAAACCAAGCAGCGGTTGAAGAGCAGAAGGAATTTGAGAGAAATAAACCCAAACGGGGATAGAAAAAACCTGTTCACGTGCTCTAGCAACCGTCGGCGACCAGGGGGTAATAATAAAAGGCTGTCCATCAAAGAAGGTAGGCTCAGACTCAAGAACACGATTACGTTCCTCAGGGGAGGAGAACAATAGGTAGTACAAGGAATCGACCAACTTGACTCTAAGACCACCATGTAGTCTCCAGGCCCTACGACAAACAGCAGCCACATCAAGAAGTCAATGTTTAGGGTCCAAAAAGAAACCAACTACGTATTCTGACCAAAAGTCCAAACCGGCTTGGATAACACTGGGTGGAGGGATCATTACTCCGTTTTCCTCATGGATTTCGAACTCAACTGGTTCATAAACACCCGCATTACGTGGCATGGATGTAAAAAGTGAAGAACATGATTTGGGTACCGATGGGCACGTATCAACAGGGCGACACTCCACCACACCAGTAGAGGCCACAGGATTGGGGCATTGTGCAACAATGTGAGACTGCATGGAATCACCAGGTTTTAACACATTGTGCACTGGGTTAACATCGGCAATGACTGGAGTGCCGCAAGCTATACCAAATTTGGGGCATGCATTCGAAGACAAAGGAGGCACAGGACAAACTACAACTGATGGCAGGCACGGAGTAGCTTCACTCAAAGGGTTAATCAAACTAATAGCACTGTTTAAAGGTTCAAATCCCACTTTATCATTGATACAAACACTTGTCGTGCAACAATCATGCACGACAGACTCAACCATGCCTATGTCATCACCTGACAGTCCTCCAAGATCACACTCCAATGCCAAAGAACCCTTAACTTGCTCACCGATAACGCAACAGGGAGACCCAACGAAAACCACATTGGATCCGGCATTAGTATAAAGTTGCGAACCAGATGATATCAAAGACGAACTCACAGCAGTGGTACCAGCAGCAGTAGCAGCTACGTTCAAGCAAGGGCGAGCAGTAGAAACTAGGGGGGCTGGTTGGTTGCACGAAGGGGAGGAAACTCTCGGGATGATTGTATATCAGGACGGGCGACGTCTTCCGGTACCATGGCTCCAAAACGACGGCCAGAGCATGTAAAAGATGGGGAGAGCAGACGCGAACGATTGTGAAAAGAAGGAGGAGAGGACATGTAGGGGGGCGAGTGAAACGGAGAGGGGATTCACGAAGGGGAAGCAGATGACAATCGCCTGGAACCCATTATTAATCGCCTTTTAGATTGAAAGTTGAAAACTTTTTTTTTTGTTAACAGATTATTGGATTTATTCATAATAAATTATTCAATTTATACTTGAATTAGATTTGTTTACAACTCCTTCCAATTGTATTTTATCCAACTTCAAGGCTTACTTGGTTTATATTTACTTATTTACATAAGAATTTTATTTCATTCAAATTTTATCTATAACTCGACTGAGTTCATTTAAATTTTATTTTATTTTAACTCAGCTTCGGTTAAATTTAACTACTTACAAATCTTAAAATTTTATTTCTCAATATATGAGCTCAAAATTTATTTATCTACTTAACAGTTTATATTACTTATTTGGGTCATTTCGTCTTATAATCACAATTCCAGATTATTTGTATACATAACACTTACTGCCTTAAGGTACAAATTTCCACTTCACAATTACAATCATATTACCTTCAAATATTATATCCAATGAAGTTCATTTTGAACTTCAATTCCATTTAACTTATCTCAGGTTAGACTCAAATATATTTTCTTTCTTTCATTTTCTTAAATTAAATTTTAAAATTCTGGGGTTAGAATTCCCGATCTCTTTTATCAATATCAACTTTATCAACTTTACTTTATAAGTTCAATAGTTGATTTATTCAAACCTTTCACATTATTAAATAGAATTTTCTCAAAATTCAATTGCCCGGGTTTTCATTTCCAAAACCATTTTGAAATGACAACTACACTTACCCACCTGGCGTAAAATCAAATTTCAAATTCCAAACACCTGTTTTCACCAAAACAATTTTCTCTTTGAAAAATTTCTAAAGCAACCTGTATACCGAACAACTCCAAACAATATCATGTCCAGCTATCCTGGTAGCAATTCATCACTTTAGAAACTCGAAAATGAATACTGGTGATGTGGCCATCATCATCAGAATTATTTTCCAGCGACTGAAGTGAGTTCAGTGCTTCCTTACTTCCACAAATTCTGCCCAAAACAATTTCCATTCAACCATATTTTTCCCAAAACAAGATTCCGTTATTTCCTTCAAATCTTTGGAAAAACATTTCAAACATTCCCAAGATTTTTAAATTCCCAAATCCCTTGTTTAAATTCATTTAAACACCTTCAAAGTTCCGGGACTTAAATTCAAATTTGATCAGATTTCAGTTATATTCCTTTTTTATTTAAAATCATTCTTAAATAATCTTATTTGGTTATAAGCCACTTACATTTAAATTTTTATTTTATTGTACTATTATCAATCAAACATCCAAGTATATATAGTTATTTCAGAAAAATATTTCTTTTATATCAAAATATAATTTTGGGTAAAATTATTCCGTTTACCCTACCTTTAAAAACAATACTGTGTCGGTCTACCTTGTTTAAGAGTTTAGGAATCCCTATCGATGAAATGGCGTCCCACACACCGACCAGAATCCATAAACACTCAACAGATAAATCAACACAATATAAAACAATTTTATATTCACTAACAAATACGCGCTCAAATCTATTAATACGCTCAAACTCATTTTAGAGTTCTACAAACTCTATTCTATGAGTAATTCCTACCAGAGCCAAGGTTATCACCAACCTATGCTCTGATACCAACTGTGACGACCCGCCCTTCAACTACCAGAAAGACGTATCATCATTAAGAAAGAAAGAGATGAGAAAATAGGAAAGATAGAGAAGAAAGAACAACAACATCATAATCTCACAGCGGAAAGGAACAAAATATAATATATCACATAACTATTACATAATTTTACATATATCAGAGCTATACAGATCATACAACACATACTAGACAGTTATAAACTCCTGTCTAGTTAACACAAGTCAATATACAAAGATAATCAGCTCAGAGATATCTACACAGCGGAGCACCATATATATACATATATCTACAACGTAGAAGCCTCCAGCTCCATTACTCCTCCAGAATTCGTCAAATCAAACCTGAATCCCTTGGCTACCCGTAAAAATTTGGGTACCCGAGAGTTTATGAAAACAAAAATAAACTCCGGGTCATACATGGGTCTGGTATGAGTAAACGGTTTAAAGTTGCTTAACTTTGAAAAACATTTGAAAATATAGGTATCACGTAAGACTCCCCATAAATAAATACGGGTAAGTTTTTACCTTACGCTAACCAAAACATTTCATAGGAAATCCAGTGATATTATAATAGTGTCTATGGTTTTCAAGTAAATAGGAAATAGCCAAAATTGTTACATGATTAAATTCCAGCTACTATCCACAAAAGTGGGTAATACAAATCAAAACCGTAGGGTCTCGTAGGGAAAATGGATTTTCAACAATGGCAGGGCTACTGGGGTACCGCCCGTCACAATACGGGGCCTAGATCACCGTACCGAGGATCACTCCCGACCCCCTGCTACACAAGGCCGGAACCATTCCTTACTGAACAGTCCCGAACAAGATAAACCCCGTGGTTGGCGCGACCAACCACCCACTAAGCCGAAATAAGAAGGGACATCTAGACAGGGGAAATATCTTGTCCTGCTTGGGCATGACCCACCTAACCTTGCTGCATCTCCCCTGTTTTAGCCATTCCCGGTTGATGAGGCTTGAAGCTGCGATTACCTTTAAAGAACATATCACTTAGAATGCTCATCGTCCGCCTGACGATGTGCTGAAAGCATTCAATCCATACAAGTTCGTTCCGAGTTCGAACGAAACCGAAGGCATTATCTCGTCACACTCATTTTGGAATCACCCTCAGAGTCAACGACGATAACCCTTGCATTCTGAAACACCATCTCGATCTTCATTTCAGGATTCACGACCTAACGTTTAAATTGGATCGATGTGGTTTTCGGAGAATCAAAATTGATTCTTCCGATCCCGGTCTCATCGAATCCAAACGCCATTTTAAGGGCCAAGTTGTCTAATTAACTTAAACAGTGTAAGTAATTTAAATCTAACAGTTGAATTAACATAGCATCTATCATAGGTAAAACATATGCAAACATCATAGATATATCATAGCATATCAGAGAGCATCACAGAATATCTTCAATTTAAACATCACAATCCAGACATTCTACATACACCACAATCCATAAGCAATTACCCTACAATCTTGTTTGTAATTAATTCAATTTAGAATTAATTACCTGAGAGTTAATCACTTAACTCTGTTAATTAATCATTAATTACCCATTATTTACTTATTTCATTCCAAATCATCTAATTGATGATTCCTTAATTTATTATTAAGTCTTAATTACGAAATTATTTTATTTCATACTATTAATGAATTACTTCCTCAATCAAGTGAGTTAACATTAATTGCTTAATTAACTGTTCTCTGATCTTTAATTAATATCTTTAATTCCTTGTTAATATAACTTAATTATTCAATTTTTGCCTGCTAATTACTAAATTAATCATTATTTCATTTTAATTAATTCACTTGATTTTTCTTAATTATAAATCACTAATTAATTAACTTAAAGTAGTTAATCCTTAATTTAGTATTCACTTAAGCGTTGTCTAATTCTAACACTAATTACAATCTTAATATAATTATTCTTAATTACTTTCTAAATAATTGATTAATGTTAATTATTCGACAACTAACATTTTAAAGACATCTGCAATTTGGGAATCAACAAAGATTATCAACTAACCTTTAATGTTAATTTATTTTCATTCGGCCTTAACTAAATTACCAATTTAAAACACTGAACAAGTGATAGTTATAGTGTTAAGTACTACTTAAATTATTAAGCCCGAAGCTCATCTCCTAAACAAAAACACAGAACTGCAGTCAAAAACCCGAGTTCTTCCCCATCAAGACGCGTATGCTACTTCGAGTTACTCCCCGAAATCACCGAGCCCCCCCTGTACGTATCCTTCTTCCTCCCCAATTCTTATTTCCCCTTTTTATTTCTGTAAGTTAAACGCTTACATAAACATGAACATCAGGAAATTACACTCGAACACGGCAAAGTAACTCGAAGCTTTCTCCACTTTCGCTCGAGTACGCCTCGCGTCTGTTGAAAACTCAACAGCCACGTTGACACGACACGCCGCCGTACACGTGCACGGCGGCATGGTCGATCTCCGGCCATCACCATTAATGTCCACAACTCAGAAATCCTCCAGAAACATGAAATTTAAACTCAACCTTATCGATAGAAATTCGAAACAAAAATTGATAGTTTCATGGAAAAAACTGTAAACATAACCCACGGCCGAACTTCCCTGGTGATCATCAAACAAGCCTCCAGAGTTGTCGAAACTTTACCCACACGACAACGATACACAAAACCATTCCCCCATGGAACCTCGTGCAACTCGGTCATGTGGTGGCGACGAATCTCAACACCTATCTGACACGACCAAAAGCTGTTATCTGAAACCCTATTATGATCTCGTATGCAAAACTTACACAACAGAAAAATTATTGAACATTTTTCTTGAAATCATAATCACCTATACTTGCTTCACTTCAAATCTTAACATTTACTATTGATTCCTTAATCTTAAACTTGTAAAAATGCAGATTTTCATCACTTACTAACTGCTCCTAAGTTACCCATCTATAAATCTTCACGTTCGTATTAAAAATCATCATTTACAGTAAGCTTTCAAGTTATCAACTTGAATTGGTATTCTATAACAACCCAATTTATCAATGTCTTTCCTGATTTCCTGTTACTCAAGCTTCTTTCCTGATTTCCTGTTACTCAAGCTTCCAGTAACCCTTTTTTTTTACTTATCATGCTTAATTTATTTCGAGATCCTTGTTTGATGTTTTTTTTAGCATTTGTTATTTTGAGAAAACTAGTCTAACACAAATTTAAATAGGAATAACTTAGTGTTGGATCAGCCATGAAATCTGCATCAACTACAGAGAACAACAGAGCACAACACAAATATTTGCAGATTCATACTCAAAAGTTAAACTGATTCCATGCCATGAATAAATGAATCATCCTTATTGAAATTGAATAAACTAAAAATTTTAAATCTTGATGTTTACTCACCTGCACCCAATTCCTGAACACAGAATAATTTGATATTGATTATCTGGAACTTGAAGGTGTTTTTTTTATAGCTCATTCTTCTTTTTGTTTTCAGGTTTATCAATAAAATTTTCAGAACGAACTAAAGATGTATGTATATTTATACAAAAGAACAGTAGGTGAATGAAGGAAGGTTTTTTCTGGTGTAGCTACTTGTTTGTTCTGATATGTGCAGACTTTAATTACTGCAAAGGAAAGATTTGTGATATTTGTTTTGTACAAAAGAGTGGCTGAGCTGTTGATAATTAATGCTTTACTTCATAATATGCTTGCATGATTATTATTGTATTTCGGCTGGGACCTTGTTTTGTTACCTGAAATGACTAATTGTGTACTTAATGCTAATGAATATGTCTTCAATTTTGTTAACAAACCTATTATGTTCAACTGTGCATAAATATTGTATGCAGTCCTAAATTTTCAGGCAATCACTTTGCTTGCACATGAAGCCTTATTTGTATGTAAGCACTTCTGACAGGTATTAATATATGTTATGTTTTATTTGTTGTGAATTCTTGGCTTATGTATGAAGCTTTGGTTATAAAGATATTTTGTTTTGTTACCAAATTATGAAGCTTTGGCTGAGATGGAAGCAATTTACATGTTATGTTCCTTCAGCTAACAATATTTTAATTATGTACAATATATACGATTTACTTATTTATACTTATCTTTGTATTTATTTCCATTTATATTTTAGCTATATAAATAATAAACTTATATTCATGAGTTTACTTATTTGTTTATATTTATATTTTTGACTTACATAAATATTAATATTTTGTATTGAACATTATCATCAATTTATAGTTTATATCTTATATTTTCTATTTTAGCCATTAATATTTGAATTAGAGTCATAAGTTATATTTACACTTATTCTCATTTTTGTATGGTTCGTTTGTATTTACTTACATTTATATTTTATAATGCTAGAATTAAATTTTAAATTTCAAACATTATCAAGCATATGCATTCATTTAACAAATGTTAACAATTGTATAGCATTTTAATTAAATGAGTTAAATTTTATTAAAAATATTGTTAAGAAACTTATTTTAGAACTTCAAACATCATTATCTGTATATATTATTTTATACTAAATATAAACAATGTAAAGTATCTTAAGTAATTATATAAGATAGATTTTTATTGGGCATATTATTGAAATACTTATTTCAATTTCCAAATCAATCTCCTTTTTAAAATACAGTTTATATAAATAAATAACAATAATCCAAAATCCCATTCATTTTAATATGATCAAACTACTTTTCATTTAATTAAACCAAACATATATTAAAATAAACGGGGTCAAAATCCAGGGTCGTTACAGTCCTCTCCCGGCGAATCCGAATAATGAGCGCTTATTTTAAAAATAATTGTTACATTCAGATTTCAGGTAAGTCACAACAAATTTCCACTTTGATCTTTTGAACAGAAGATCCATCACAAAGGTTCGATGTGGTTTTCAGGTAACCGTTTGGAATCCGACCCCTGGTCGCATCGAAATTCAAATGCCATTTAAAGGCCAATACCAATAGTCAGTTATTTAACTACCAATCAATATTCATAACAATCACCAAATTTCAAATAATTTTCCCCTAATTATTTATTTTCAAAATATCTTTGTAGATATAATTTTCACACTTCAACCCTTTGAAAACAAATTTCAAATCACTTTCCCACGTGGGATAAATTTTCAAATATTTATTTCCACTGAAAGTTTGCCGAGTTCAAATACTTTAAAATAATTTAAACAATTTATCCAAAAACATACTTGGAAAACACTTAAAACAGCAATTACTTTAAACACTTTATTTCAAAAAAGTTATGAAATCTTATTCTAATATTTCATATAAAACTCAAGTCCAAATAATTTTAAAAATATAATTATTAGATAGAGTGTAATTATTAAAATAACCATTTTCTAAATTAAATGCCAATTCAATATTTAAAATAACCATCTTCCATAATCAAATAATAAATCTTTATTTTAAATATTTAAAACACCTTAAGAAAATAATTTCTCCAAAACATCCTTAAAACTTTTAATTTATATCTATAAACTACTTTGAAAAACATACTCGGCTTTCCAGGGAAAATACACCTTCCATTCTAAAATGGTTCATTTAAATAGATCAATAAATCCTTTTCGATTTATTTTAATTTATATTCCAAATCCGTAAATTTCTTTCCACACTTTTAAAATTAAACCCATTTTCATTTTTAAAACAAATTTCCCTTTCCTTTATAAATTATCATTGTGAATTAAATTTCCAAATATCCACTGATATATGATTTTCAAATCGATTTCCAAATATTCATTAATATATGATCTTCAAATCGATTTCCAAATATTCACTTTCAAACACCAAATCAAATTCAAAATTTATTTCCAAAATCATTTCAAACACCGAATCAAATTCCAAATTGATTTCTCAATTTATTTCCAAACACCAAATCAATTTTCAAATTGATTTCCCAAAAATTTATTTTTAAACACCAAATCAATTTCCAAATTGATTTCTAAAATTTGTTACCGTTTAAAATAAATTCCTTTATTTTTCCCAAACCAATCAAAATACGAATTATAAATAAATTCTTCAACTATTAAACAATATCACTCGAAATCCATTTATTGAAATCTTTTTCCCATATTTTGGAATTTATTCGATAACATTACAAAAATCAACCTTTATACTTTTAAATTCCTTCTTTTAAATTTATCCAATTTCTAAAATTCATTTACTTATCCTATTTAATTTCCAAAAATCCAATTCTTAATTTTTGGTATCCTACGATACCAAAAATATATTCGGCTAAACTATAGCCTGCAATAAATCTTAATCACAAATATAATCATACACAGATTATAAATAAATCAACATAATGTGACGACCCTGACTCGACCTTCAAAAATCGGCACCGAATACATCACCCATATTCGAATGCCGCAGATTCAAACGTCGAATCTAGTTCACCGGAGCTTATAACGCATTAAGTAAACGACGTTTTGGAAGAAAAATGAATATCATTATTGGTATACAACATTTGATACAAATCTAACACAAATGAGATATCGATACATATATCAGAGATAGACAAAAACGAAAGACAAAACGACAGCAGCGAAGAGATAATGTCTTTAATGCCAAAATCCAAAATTCCAAGACACAAGCTCAAACCACCATCAAGTTGACTTAAGCAAGGTCAGTCATGAATGCGATCTCCAAAATCCAAAGACTCCAAAGATTCCCAAACAGAAGGTTGAAGGCTACCGAATCTATATCTACTAGCTGATTATCTGAAAATCTAACTCTAGGCTGCCCGTGTGGAAAATTGTAGGCACCCTGAGTTTAGAAAGGAAACAATAAATTTCAGGTCATTCATGGGACTAGTGTGAGCAAACAAAAATAGTTTTATTAGAAACAAAACAGCAGAAAAAATTAAATTTGAAATCCGCAATGCTTTTTGGAAAATGAAACTACCATAAGGCCTCTCCGCGCACACACAATGCAAGCGCACCATTGAAGTAGATTTCTCCGTATGATAGTCAAACATGCTTGATATGCAAAATCCTTTTTGATATTATTCTTAGTGCATAGTGCAAAAAACATTTGCAAGTATAATATTAATCTTAGCCAGCATACGTCCCATTATAGTATGCCTACTATAGCTACCATATTAGATGGCAGATTGTACAACTAAAACCGTACAAGGCGCGTATTGGTGATTGGGTTTCCAATAAATGGTCAGGCTAAGGAACTTCCTGGCCCACATGGGTACGCCTCTTGAGGGATGCCCCGAGAACCTAACCGGATCTCTGCCAACACAAGGCAGGATTACCTCTATAACTAGCTGACGCCTACAAGTATGCCATCCCCGGTCGTTACCGACCTTTATCCGAGGATCCTCAACGCCAAGAACCACAAAGTAATAAATTTACAGCAACCACATAGGTTAACTATCCGGGCTCCATACCATGAAACCACATTTTTTCAGAAGGAAATGGACATATCCTATGGGCACGACCCCTAATAACCTTGCCGCATCTTTCCAGTTCCGACCATTTTCGGGTTGTGAGGTCCGACATGGTCACGTCCACAAAGCTACGCTTTTCACAAAAGCAATGCTTCGATCAACAAATGATCAGCAACACTTCGTATACCACATTACCAAATTGGGAATGTATCACTAGTAACCATCAACTACATAGCCTCTGAGCTCGTACGTCTCAGAGAAGGGTGTTAAGCTAAGATAATAAATTATCCGCCCCCAAACAGAAATGTATTTGATAGAAACCAGCTTTACATCTTAAAGTGTAACGTCAGACATACATCTGTACAAGTTTCCGAGTTAGAACAGAACCGAAGGCACTTGACAAAGAAGCCATTGCAATCTGGATAATCCATAATCACGTCCAGACTCCCCATCACAAAGGGTGATCAAATCTCAAAACCGGGGCCATTCGGTGTAGAGATATTCGACAGATAATCCTTTCTCTTTCGAAAATACCCGGTCTTCACCACCGGTCTTCAAATGCTATCCATTTCATCGTATCACTATTCGAAATGGGTTTTTTGACATAAAGTCCTCTTCCGGCTAAACCGAATAATGAGCATAATATTTAAAAGCACATGGATATTGGAATCTTAGTTAAGTCACAACTTAAAGCCCAAAACATTTCTTCAAATGGTTTAAACAAATTACCATTTTCAGATCTTTTAAACAAAAAGATTCACTTTACAAGGTTCACCAATCTTTCACAAAGATTCATTAATAGTTTTTCAAAACTATTCCAATTCCAAATCTTTTATACAAAAGATACACTTTTAAGATCCTCTTCCTTTAGAAAACAAGATTCTCCAACCTTTCACAAAGATTCATTTATAGTTTTTCAAAACTATTTTCATTTCAAACTTGAAATCCTTTCAACATAAATTGGAAATCCTTTCTTTATATGAAAGCAATTATTATTTGACAAACAAAGAGTTTTTGTTTCGGAAAAATCCGATCAAAAATACACAAGTTATAGCCTTTAAAAGTATAAACCAGAGAATCAACGAACTGCCGCATTATTGGCAAGTTCTAATTTAAATTAAATTCAAATTCCCAAAATAATTTATTTAAAATAGTTTTAAATTTATATATAGAAATTGTATCAACCTTTCAAACCATGATTTCCAAAATAATTTCAAATAATATTTTAACAAGTTATAGTATATTCAAAACAAAATTTCAATTTCTAAACTTCCCTTTTCAAAGGTTTTTCATATTCAATTCAATCCTATTTCGAAAACCATTTGGATTCAAACTTCAACTTTTAAACAAAATAATATTCAAATTTCAAAATATCCGTGACTTAGCCGATTTCCTCGTGAAATCCATATTTGTGTGTGTATGGTGTAGTCCAGGGGTTTTATACAATAGTGCAACATCATCAATCATTACAGGTTCAAGCACAGCAATATCGATAAGCAGTATAATCCTATAACGCTTATCTTCATTCACAGATTCATAGATAATTAATATAAGTTCATCATAGATAAATAAATAAATTACATTCATCACAGCTCAAATTAAAACAATTCATATCACAAAGCATCACACAACAGAGATATCAAACAATTCAAAGCATTCCATGTAATCCAAACATCCATAAGTAAGATCAATCGATCATCTGATAAATTTAAATCAGATTAATTACTTATGAATAAATTACTAATACTAATTAATTAACATTAATTAATTACAAACCATTTTAATTAATTATCCTTTAATCATTTATTAATTAACCTTTAATAATAAATTAATTAACCTTAAATTATTAATTAATCAACCTAAATTAATAAATGAATCATTCTTTAATCATTAAATAATCAACCCCTAATTATTTAATTATTTTTTAATTAATTATTATTAATTAATTACATTAATTAATTTACCCTTAATTAATTATCCTTTATTAACTATCCTTAATTAATAAGTGATTATCCTTAATCACTTATATTATTAATTACTAATTAATTACATTGAGTAATTATTACTTGATTAATCAATCATTAATCATCAATTTATTATCCTTATTTACTTTTATTAAGTAATTATCTTTAAGTAATTAATTACCCTTAATTACTTTCCACTTATTAATCAACTTTTAATTAATTAATAAGTCAACCTTTAATTATTTTAATATCCTTTAAGTAATTAACCTTTAATTACTTACATAAATCAATTCTAAATTAATTACATTAATTAATCAGCTTCTAGTTAATTAAATAAATAAAAAATAAAACTTATTAATCAACCTTTGAAAACAATTATCATTTAAACCTTGTTAATGACTTTTGGAAATAAATCATTTTTAAGACATTAATCAACTCAAGATATTTTTTTAAGTTAAATTAATAATTTGAAAACATTTTATTTTTCTTAATTACTTACTTAATTAAAAAATTAAATTTATTTAAAATAAACTTTCAAAAACAAAGGTTATATATATATATATAATATTTAAAAATCTTAAACATAAAATAATTTAATTTTAAACCTTTAATACATCCTAAACTAAATTAGACATCCATTTTATAAAAGAATTTAAGTAAGAATTTGTTTAAATTTCAAAAACTTGTTTAATTTAAAATTTTAAAATTTTCATAATCACAACCCGAGGCAAACTCGAGAAAATCCCGAGCCCATCTTCGAGTTTTCCCTCGCCTCTCTCTGCTTCGAGTCAAACTCTATATTTTCTCATGCTCGAACTCGAGAACTAATCTTCTCCTTCTCCCAGCTTTTGATCCTGACACAATGGATATACAATGAACGTGTACAAGCAAGCTGGCTATCTCCGACCCAAACTCTGATGTCAATACATCGATGACAACCTCCACAAGCTCCCCAAACACCCAGATCCTTGAAACGACATCGAATTCGAATTTTAGCTTATCGATTCTTTTCTGGAACTTAACTTGGTCACCAAAATCTACCTCGTGTAACCGCTTCCGGCCACCAGAATTATCGCCACCTCGACCATACCTCGCCAAAGTTCCACGCTCCTTTTCCTCCCCGGTCTGGTGCCTTCCGATGCCACATCGATGATGAACTACCCCCTCAAACCTCGTCGACCAAATCTGGGTATAAAACCCTAGTTCGTCCTCGATCAGCCACCATAGCGAACAAGAATTTAAGTGAGTATTTTTTCAATAATCCTCTATCCTCCAACCACATTTGACAACAAGCACTGCCTACAGTTCGCCGTCGATCACCAGAAATTGAAAAAAATGTCAATCTCGTTCATCTCATAATTTCTCATTATTTAGTGAACTAAAAATATTGAATTTTGTTTTAGAAATCATGGTTCTTCAAGTCGAACCCAATGATGTATATGAATCAATTAATTACAAGATTCGAATTTATCGTGTTTATGAATTTTTTTACCGTATATTTAAATTTCCAGATAAACCTAATTTAATTCCTTTCAAAAGTATTTTTAAGGCCTAGTCCTTGATCAAACAAACAAGTTCTGTTCATATCCTAAAGCCTAAAAAGGATTTTAGAAGGAGATTTTGAATTATGAAACATGTTTTGAAAGCCTGTAATTAAACAAAGGCCAACTTAGCCTGTGTATCAAACATGCACATCAAATTTCTTACAGATATAAACACATGCAGGCAGATTTATCAACTAAACAAACATTTATCCTTGCATACTTCAAGTGTTAACACAAGTATCAACATGTATATACACAGGTTTGGGTATATTTTCTCACCTGAAATAAATGAACAGAGGACGTGGAGATGCTCGATTTTTTTGAAAATATGGAAGTTGTACTTGATCTGGAATGAACTGAAGCTCTGATCTGAACTTGATTGTATATTGAATTTGTTTTATTGAAGTTGGGATCTGATCTTTGCATTGAATCGGGTTTGAACTTGATGTTTTGTTTCATATTTTCTTTTGAACAGAATTACTTTTGTTTTGATTTTTTCCAGGTTTGAAAATTGTTTGATCTATGATCTCTAGTTTATGTTTTTGGATTTTTTATTTACTGGTTTTGATTTTCTTTTTTTTTTGTTTCAGATTTCTTTTTCTTTGAATGCATGAACAAATAAGAAAAAGAAGAGATAGATTATTAGAGTATGAAATAGGAATTTAGAACCTTTTCCATAACGATTCGCAGGGCCACCATTAAAGCTTCTTCTTTGAGCTGTCATGAAGCAATCCAAGAATTGAAATTGGATGATGATCAAAAAGATTGAGGGGAAAAGATTGTTTCCTGGTTGTTGCAGGGTATTGACCATTTGTTTTGGTACTCTCCTGTCCCCTACCTCGCCTTCTTCTTGCACGCATACTTACTATCAATGGATAGTAAGATAATTTACTGAGGCATACAAACGGTTATCTTAGGGATACACTCAATCTAGGGCATTTATATCCATATCTCTAATGAGCCACATAATGTGTTATACTCCTGAGCTAAAGTTCTTACTCAACCTTCGGCTCTGATACCAAATGTGACGACCCTGACTCGACCTTCAAAAATCGACACCGAATACAACACCCTTATTCGAATGATGTAGATTCAAACGTCGAATCTGGTTCGTCGGAGCTTATAACACATTAAGTGAACAACACAGTGGAAAAAATGAATATCATTATTGATATACAACATTTGATACAAATTTGATACAAATGTGATATCAATACATATATCAGAGATAGATAAAAACGGAAGACAAAACGACAGCAGCGGAGAGATAATGTCTTTAGTGCCAAACTCCAAAATTCCAAGCCACAAGCTCGAACCACCATCAAGTTGACTTAAGCAAGGTCATGCATGAATGCAATCGCCAAAATCCAAAGACTCCATAGATTCCCAAATAGAAGGCTGAAGGCAAACGAATCTATATCTACTAGGCGATTATCTGAAAATCTAACTCTAGGCTACTCGTGTGGAAAATTGTAGGCACCCTGAGTTTAGAAAGGAAACAATAAACTTCAGGTTAGTCATGGGACTAGTGTGAGCAAACAAAAACAGTTTTATATGAAACAAAACAGCAGAAAAATTTAAATTTGAAATCCGCAATGCTTTTTGGAAAATGAAACTACCATAAGGCCTCCCTACACACACATAATGCAAGCACACAATTAAAGGAGATTTCTCCTTATATAGTCAAACATGCTTGATACATAAAATCCTTTTTGATATTATGATTGGTGCATAGTGAAGAAAACAATTGCAAGTATAATATTAATCTTAGCGAGCATATGTACCATTATAATATGCCTACTATAGATACCATATTAGATGGCAGGTTCTACAACTAAAACTGTACAAGGTGCGTATTGGTGATTGGATTTTCAACAAATGGTCAGGCTAAGGAACTTCCTGGGCCACATGGGTACGCCTCTGGAGGGACACCCTAAGAACCTAACTGGATCTCTGCCAATACAAGGCCGGGTTACATCTGTAACTAGGTAACACCTTCAAGTATGCCATCCCCGGTCGTTACCGACCTTTATTCGAGGATCTCAACACCAACAACCATAAAGTAATAAATTTGCAGCAACCACATAGGTTAAATATCTGGGCTTCATACCATGATACCACCTTTTTTAAGAAGGAAATGGACATACCATAGGGGCACGACCCTTAATAACCTTGCCGCATCTTTCCTGTTTCGACCATTTTCGGGTTGTGAGGTCCGACGACGTCACGTGCACAAAGCTATGCTTTTCACAAAAGCCATGCTCCGATAAACAAATGATCAGCAACACTTTGTATGCCACATTACCAAATTGGGAATGTATCACTAGTAACCATCAACTACATAGCCTCTGAGCTCGTACGTCTTAGAGAAGGGTGTTAAGCTAAGAGAATAAATTCTCCGCCACCAAACAGAAATGTCTTTGGTAGAAACCAGCTTTACATCTCAAAGTGTAACGTTAGACATACATCAATACAAGTATGTTCTGGGTTCGAACAGAACCGAAGGCACTTCACAAAAAGCCCTTGCAATCCGAATAATCCCTAATCACGTTCGGACTTCTCATCATAAAGGGTGATCAAATCTCTATACCGGGGCCATTCCGTGCAGAGACATTCGGGTTAAACACAAATTTCATTCATTTTAACAAGTGTAAGGTTGAGATCACATGCATTAGCATGTGTTACCCAAATATAATTTGTAATCACAAGTGTTAGATTTTAAATTATGTAAAGACAAGTGTCACGTTTGGTTTTAAATTTGTTTTTATTTTTGAAGATAATAATAAGGGAAAATAAAAGTTATATATATATATCATAATCTCCTCCTTTTCTCATTTGGTTCAAAAGAAAAGAAAAAAAACTACAGTTCAAAAGAAAATATGAGAAACTTCAACCTGAAGCATCTTCAATCTAATCAACATCAACAGATTTCAACTTGAAATCTAAAACAAAAATCAAAAGCTTGGAAAATAAGACCTGAAGCAAAGCAGGTTTCAAAAATTCAAAATCACTCTTCAACCTGAAATCAAAACCTGATCCCAGAGCATAGATCAGATTCAAACATCAAGGATTCAGATAAAAAAAGGAATCAAAGCTTCAGTTCAAAAAAATTTAATCCATCAATTTCCAGATTTAAAAGCATCTCCAGGTCCTCTGTTCATTTATTTCAGGTGAGAAAATATCCCCAAACCCTGTGTATATACATGTTGATGCTTGTGTCAACACTTGAAGTATGAAAGGATAAATGATTTGTTTAGTTGATAAATCTGTCTGCATGTGCTTATCTGTAAGAAATTCGATTGCATGTATGATACACAGGCTATGTTGGCCTCTATTTAATTACAGGCTTTCAAAACATGTTCCATAAATCAAAATCTCCTTCTAAAATCCTTTTTAGGCTTTAGGATATGAACAGAACTTGTTTGTTTGATCAAGGACTAGGTCTTAAAAATACTTTTGAAAAGAATTAAATTAATTTTATCTGGAAATTTAAATATACAGTAAAAATAATTCATAAACATGATAAATTCGAATCTCGTAATTAATTGATTCATATACATCATCGGGTTCGACTTGAAGAACCATGATTTCTAAAACAAAATTCAAGATTTTTAGTTCACTAAATCTTGAGAAATTGTGAGATGAACGGGATTGATATTTTTGTCAATTTTCGATGATCGACGGCGAAATGTAGGCCGTGCTTGTTGTCAAATGTGGCTGGAGGATAGAGGATTATCAAAAAAATACTCGTTTAAATTATTGTTCGCCATGGTGGCTGAACGAGGACGAACTACGGTTTTATACCTAGATTTGGTCGACGTGGTTTGAGGGGGTAGTTCGTCATCGAAATTCTGGGTCGTCACAAAATAGGAGGAGGACTCCATAAGAAAAGATTTAATTTATTTTACCCCGATACTCTATTGGATCGTTACTTGAGTTATAAGCAACCGAGTAAAATCACTTGTAAAAGAATGAAAGAATCAACACTGTGGACGCAGTTGATTTTGGCTGAACCGCTATATATTCTATGTGTACTGCCTCTTTTTTAATTTCTCTAATTCTAGTGCTTTAATTGAGAGATTTCAAGATTCTACCTCATATATCTATCTTGAAACTTTGGACCTAAACCATCCACAAGCTAGATTAAGAAAGTTGTCATTGGAAGATCCTTGATTATTTGGATTTGATAAAAGTTTGTCATTGGATCTAGAAGAGTCATGGCACATAGGAAGAACATAGAGAAGTTAAGCGCTTCAACAACCACTAATGATACCGAAAATGAAGGTTATCAACATGAATAAGAGACAAATCAACCTACCTCGCTAATATTCTATGTGCACTTGAGATGGTGACTAGGCTAGATTTGGACCGAGTGATGTTCGAGATGAATAAAATGATGTTAGAGAGTAAAATTGCCATCCTAAAGTAGATGGAGAGAAATTTTTCGTTAATGACTAGCATATTCCAAAAATGAAGGATGAGTCATAGAGAGTCATCATTTTCTAACTTAGAAGGAAAGAGCACTTCTTCATCGGATAGAAATCGAAGAGATGGAAAGAGGTTGAAAAGGGAAAAAGCTGGGACATCGAAAATTGGATATGGAAAATCCCTAGCTCAAAAACTATAACTCGACACTAAACCTTTATAACTCAATACTGGTTTGTCCAACTGTGTTGTGGTTGATGGGTCCAATGATAAACTTGTTAAGGAGGTTGATGCTAGTGTTGAGCAAGTTGTTGGTGGATAGAGTTATGGTGTCCAAGGAAATGCCACTGAGCTATCAAAGAATGAACGTAGACAATGAAGGATCAGACGAATATTTCTTCTAAAGGCAAGAGATCCCAGACATCACAGAACTAACCGAGAGTATTTGCTAAGTCAAACACTCAGGGTAGGCCTTGATGAGCACCGCCCAGTCGATCTGAATAACCTAGAGCATATAGCCGATAAGGTAAGAAGGCTGACAAATAAGAATCGGTAAAGAGAAAATGATGACTGGGGTTCATCGCTTAGTGTGACACTGTTTATCGATGATGTACTGAGGGAAAGCTATCTTTAAGGTTTTTTATGACAATAATGCCATCTTACAATGGAACAACCGGCCTGAGATAACATCTTCAGAAATATGAATGGCATGTATTATCTAGCATTTTGACCCGGTTATATTCGAATTGACTAGACAAGTTAGAATCGACTGTCATCAAGGCAATAGCTCAGATCGATGATTGTGAGGTCCAAAAATCAAGTGCAGATACGGATGTGAAGCGACGATCAACCAAGACCAAGAGATGGACTCTCCAGAATATTCTAAGTATGGATTAGTATCTCCCACAGGTAGGAGATTGATGCCTATCCCTCCGTTAGAGAATCGGCATATATCCTCAGTTTTTGTTCCAAACTTGGGGAGATCGATATAGAATGACAAGGAAGGCCCCATGAGGCTACATTTAAAATCTTAAGTCGTTTGGAGTTTGTATGCTCAAGTTATGGGCAAATTACTTCACCTAAGAAAGGGACCGGTATAAAAGGGATCGTATAAATAGGATCTTACAGAAGGGATTTGCATATTTTAGCTAAACAAGTGCAACTCAATAGAAAATAATCAATATCTCAAGATCCGTAAGTCCAATGTAAATGAGACTTTGGGAACAAGGTATGGGGACCTTACAGAGCCTACCTTAGGGATCGCACCTCGAAACCACGAAGACAGAGTGATCAATCCTCTCCCCTCCATAGGGTCAGCTAGAATCAGGAGACATGCAGCACGACTTCATGGAAAATGCGATATCTCATAAACCGTAAGTCGAGATGATATGAAATTTGGAGGGGAAGTAGCTAACATCACAAAGAATCCTCTAGAGGGATCGCACCTCGTTTGGACACTAAAATAGGGATCGGCACCGATCCCTATTATGGGACCCAATGGGCCTCAAAATTCTTATATGGCCTCGTCTTGGCCTGGAATTTCTTCTGCCGAAATTTTAGCCCGACCCATGCACGTCTTCCCCTATAAATATAGCAAGCATGACATTAAAAGAGGGATCCTTCTACTGTGAAGGCTCTTCCATTTTTATCCTTCATTCTTGTACTAATGGATCCCAGCTAATCCAAACATTCTTGTAATCATAATCAAGTGCAAAATCAATAAAAATATGAAGTGGATGTAGGCTACGATTGCCGAACCACTATAAAAATCCATGTGTTCATTTATGATGTTTGATCTGTTTTAATTTCATTCTTTATTTAATCTCCCTGATAGATTCTTCATTTATGAATGGTATATGGATGGTGCAAGAGCAACTGATGTAGTAAGTTCATGTTATAATAAGCACCAAGCGTGACGAGGCGATAGAAATCTCGCTTCACTTAATGTTGCTTAAGCGCTGCTTAATTTTTTAACATACTTTATCCATATGTATATTAATATATGATAAAGAGATTATATTAAGTGTATTATATACATACAAGTGGAGTATACATGTGCGAACAAATTTGTCACAAAGAACTAAGGTTAAGTTTGAAGTTAACTTATAAATTCATAGGTTTAAAAAGTTGGATTTGACTTTTTCTATTCATTAAAAATTAGCATACTCGAATTGAATACAACATGTTTACATTTGTTAAATAAAATAATCATATCCTGATGCAAATCGACCCATATTATAGAAAATGACAAGGAATGTGGTTTTTTGCTATAATCCTAATTCCTTTTATTTTAGAAATAATAATTTTTTGCTAAGTATTGCTTAAGCATTGCTTAAATTTAAGCAAAGCGCATATAAGTGTTAATTAAATGTGCTTAAGCACTCATTGTTTAATAATTTTGTTTTTCCAAGAAAATAATGCATTGTGTATGCATTTAGCGCTTGACTAATGCTTAAGTGACGCTTAAATGCGCTTTTCATAACATAGAGCAAGATGTAGATGTTTTCCTATATTTCTTAAAGGGGTGGCTACGATGTGGTTCCCTTGGCTCGCGCCAAGTTCCATATCTTCCTTTGGCCAATTAGAGAGAATTTATGGAGCAGTTTAGGCTCTACACGGCTTGACCAATGGATACAATATCCTTGTCAAACATCTATTAAGGTTCGAAGAGACTCTGGAAGATTTTCTAACCCGATTCAACACTGTTTTAACTAAAGTCGACAATTTGAAAGAAGATATAGTTCTGATGGCATTGATATGAGTATCCCACCCCGAAACTGACTTTGGCAAATGGCTTAAGAGAAAATAACCACTACCATGGTAGAATTTTATCAAAAGGCATCCCAGTATATGCGTTTGGAATAGGCAGACCTAGCCACATGGCTATCGATGGTAGAATATCGAATGATGTAGTGTAAAGAAAAAATTGCGATTAGATAAACCGGCGAGAGCATTAGGAATGTTGCATTTAATGTTGGAAGTAATAAAAATAACAATCAGAAAAGAAGAAACCAAGGCGCTGGTGGAAAGAAGCCATATTTCAAGAAGTGCTTGAGATATATGAAACCGGAAGATTATACCCCACTAAATGAGAATGCTGAGATCATTTACTTTGCTATGCAAAGGATAGAAATTTATAAGGCGCCACCTTTTAGGGAGGCAACTGAATAAGGATAGTGCCAAGGGAAGTATTGCCACTTCCATAAGATACATGGGTACAAGACCAATGAGTGCTGTCATTTAAGGGATATTATTGAGGACCTGATCGAAAAAAAGAAATTATAGTAATATATGAAAGACTCGTAGGTTGGTAGGTAGATGGATAGTAGAGCCCAAGGGAAGATAGCCCAATGGAATCAGGTTGGGCCTAGTGTCGATGGACTAAGGCAACCTAAAAGATATTTATGACAACCACTATTACTAGTGGACCTCGTTCGGCAAAGAAAAGCTGGAATGAGATGGAGAAGTATGACACTTCTTTGAAGCTATGTAAATACTGTATCTAAGGATTTATTGGAGAGGCTAAGGAGCCTGTTAGTTGTATTGATTTGTCAATTGAGCTAGGTGAAGGAGACTGCAAGATAGTGTGAGTTTAGACATTTGTTATGATTGATATGTACTCATCTTATCATGCCCTCTTGGACCGACCGGCCTTTTTTTGGTTTCAAAATAGCTCTTGCCTCATGGTGTTTAGTGCTGAAGTTTACCACCAAGAATGCGGTATGAGTTATCTAGTGAGACCAGAGTGTTGGACACAAGTGTTACATTGCCGAGCACAGAGAGGCGAAGCGATGTGAGAAATGAAAATTTGTAGCAAAAAATCTCTACATCAAAATAGTTAATGCACAGCAACCACCGCCTAAGCTCTAGCTCGAGTGCTATATTCAAAAGCATATAGACTCGCGGAAAGAGGAAGAGGATGCAAGGGAAGCCCTGGTAGAGCTAACGGTCAGCATCCCAACCGATGAAGATTATCCTGCTCGTGTCCTAAAGATTGGGTCTCAGCTTGGCATGAAAACGAAAAGGGAGTTGGTAGAGTTTCTCAAGGAAAACCTGGATATGTTTTCCTGGACACATTCTAACATGTGTGGAATATCATCAAAGATAGCATGTCATACATTGAATGTGAACCCATGACACCCTCTTATGAAGCAGAAGAGGTATAGCCTGGGTCTAGAGCGATCTGTTGCATTAAAGGAAGAAGTGGATAAGCCAAAGACAAATGACTTTATTCATGATGCTATATACCCTGAATGGGTATCGAATCCCGAGTTGGTCAAGAAGCCAAATGGAAAATGGTGGATATGCATCGATCATTCAGGTGTAAATAAGGCATGCCTAAAGGACTGCTTCCTACTACCCAAAATTAACAAACTTACTGATGGAACCACTAGACATGGACTACTATCTTTCATGGATGCATGCTCTATCTACAATCAAATAACATGCATGTTTCAAATCAAGACCATACGAGTTTCATTGTAGATTTGGGACTTTATTGTTATTAAGTAATGTCGTTCGGTCTGAAGGACACTAAAGCTACTACCAATGATTAGTAAACTCGATATATAAAGATCAGATCATACGGATGATGGAGGTCTATGTAAACGATTTGCTTATAGAGTCATAGCGATTGATGAATCACATGTGCAACCTCTTAGAGATGTTCGATGTGCTCTGGAAATACGGAATGAAGCTTAATCCATTGAAATTTTCTTTACTAGTCACATCAAGAAATTTTTTGGTTTCATGGTAAACTCAAGGGGTATTGAAGCAATCCAAAATAAATTAAAGCATTGAAAGATGTTGCTGCCTCAAGAACGAGAAGGAAAATGCAAAAAATTGAATGGAAAGGTCGTCGCTCTAAGTTAATGTATTTCAAAGGCGATAGATAAACGTGTGTCCTTTTTTGATGACCTCAAGAAAGAGAGAAGGAAGTTCTCTGGATGGATGAATGTCAGAAAGCTTTCCATGGTTTACTTGATCACATGGAAAGGCTACTAGTCAAGTCAAAGCCTTTGGAAGTAGAGGACTTATTTGTTTGCTTGACAATGTATGATCGTGCATTAAATGCTGCTTTGGTATATGAGGAGTCTATAATTCAGAGGCCTGATATCATATCAGCAAGCGATTCGCTCGAGCGAATAAGAGTTATCCAAATTTAGTGAAGCTAGCGTACTGCTTGTTGATCGCTTTGAGGATGTTGCGGCCATACTTCTAGGCTCACGCATTAAAGTGTCGATTGATCAACCTTTGAGACAAGTGTTGCACTAACCTGAGACTTCGGGCTGGTTACTGAAGTGGAATATTTAGCTGAGTTAATACATTATAACTTACCATCCTAGGAGGACGATACGAGGATATACATTGGATGATTTCATTATTGAATTCACTATTTAGAATGGAGAAACGGAGGAATATGTAGTTTGGCTTGCTCGGTGGAAGTTATATACACTCGAAGCATCTAATGAACGTAGCTTTGGGGCAAGAGTGATCTTGGTGACACTAACAAATATTGAACCGAATATGAAGAATTGGTTGCGGGACCCAAGATAGCAAAGGAAGTGGGAGTCAACACATTACACATATTCAACAACTCTCAATTGGTGATTTATTAGATAAACAAGAAATTTCAGTCTAAGGGAGCAAGACTTTTCCCTTATCTGATGAAGGTTATAGAACTTCTGAATGATATTGAATATTATACAACTATGCACATTCCCGGAGAAGAGAATATGAAAGCCGGTTCATTGACCAAATTGACTAGCTTTAGAGATGTGCAACTTGTGGGACTTTTCTAATGGTGTTTTTGTCGGCTTCGATCGTCGACACATGGAAGTCGATTGGATCTTGGAACCCGAGGAGGAAAAGAAGTCATGGATAACTCCAATTAAGGAATATTTACTATAGAGAATTCCTCTAAATAGAAGAAATGAATGGTGAAACTCTTGCACAAAATATCATATTTTATCATTTAGGAAAGAGTATTATACATAAGAGGATTCTCTGCCTCCTACTACGATGTCTCGCCAAAGACAAAGCCAAGAAGATACTTGTTGATGTGCATGAAGGAAGTTTTGGTGATCACACCGAGAGGCAGACTTTGGCAAGAAAAGTTCTTCGTTATGGATACTTTTAGCCAACAATCAATTGAGATGCGGCTAATTACACTACAAAGTGTGTAGGTGCCAAAGGTTTTTGAAGATCCTGAGATCCCAACCATAGAACTTACACAGATAGTCAACCCATGGTGGTTTGCAGCTTAAAGACTTTATAATTGTTTTGCTACCGATGTTGAAAGGTGGAGAAAAATATGTCATAGTTGTAGTAGGTTATTTCACAAATGGGCTGAAGTGGAACCACAGGCCACAATCACTATAAAGAAAGCAATTAACTTTATAGTGAAGAACATTATATGCCGATTTGGAATTCCATAGAAGACCACCATTGACAATGGAACCCAGTTCAAAAGTGTCGAGTCAAAAAATTATGTAGTCTATATTTAATTGAAAAGAAGTTCATAGTAGTTGCATACTTACAAGCGAATGGACGAGTGGAGGCAGTGTGTAAGGTCATCAAATCCATCTTGAAGAAGATTGATGATGGTTAAGGGTAACCGAATCGGTGAACTACCATTAGCATCATGGGTTTACCGAATGACCCACAAATCCACGACTGGTCGTACTTCATTCGTTTTGACCTATAGATCATTGGTCATGATTCCAATTGGATTGGAAGTCCCTTTTCATCGAAGAATTCAGTACGATCCTAAGATGAATGAGGAGCTCTTGCTTGAGTCCCTCGACTTGGTCGATGAGAAGAGAGAAAAAGTCGATTTGAGCATAGATGCTCAACAGAAAGAGTAGCCCAAAAATTCAATGCCAAGGTCAGAAACTACACATTCGAGATAGGCGACCTGATTTTGAAATGGTTTTTCCTGGTCGGTAGCACTTGGCTCAAATTGGGAAGTCCTTATGCGATTTAACATAAGCTTGGAGATGGAACTTTCAAGCTGTAAACTATTGATGAAATCTCAGTTCCAAGAGCATAGAATAGCGAGCACCGGAGATATTATTTCACTTAGACTTATTTCTATAGATAATTGACTAGAATTTTATTTAATAAGGCATAGTTTGCAATTCTTTTGTTTATAAATAGAAATAATTTTAGGAGTCGACAGAATTGTATTCTTAAAAGCCTGACTTTGTGTCTTATGGATAATAGAAAAATTAAACATCCTATGTTTTGAAAACACTAATATTAAGGTACCCGGAGGCAAGTATTGATAAATTCATTTGATCTATGATTAGGTTGATGGAGTATAACCAAATTGGGGCCAATCCAACGATCGACTCCCATGCATCTCATCATCGATCAGTCCCCAAAGATAGGCATGGTCTCTGCCCAAAGTTAGGCACCAGTGAACTCCTTTGATCCATGATTGGGTCGTTGGAGTACAATCACACTAGGGTAGACCAAAAAATTCACCCCATACATTTGATCTTTGACCAATGCCCAAATATAGGCACAATCTAAAATCTATGCCCGAAGGTTGGCATCAGAACCATCGGGTCCTAGAGATAGGAATTGGTATGCAGCCGAACCTTTTGTAAGCAAGCCCAGTGAGAGACGGTTGGATGATGATAAGTGATGATGGTCAATGAATGCTTTTGACCGATGCCTAGAGATAGACGAAATCAATGATGGAGGTCCGAAGATAGACATCCAAAATGCCACTTCTCAAAGATAGGAAATAATGTGAGGCTAAGAGTTTTAGAAAATTCTAAAGGCGCCTATACAACCTTGCTTATGGTCAAACGGAACCTAACTGTCGGTAAACAAGATAGGCCATGGAGTTGGCCGAAACATCATAGTTTTTTTTAGCTAAGAAAGAAATATTTTGGTAATGACTTATAGAATTGAACAATAAAGCGCTATTATGCGATTTGAGGAATTATTCATACATATAAAGATGTGGTATATAATAGCACTGCACTGACTCAGATATAATCATTGAAAACTTAACTAATTAAAGTATATATTTTCACAGATGTAAAGACAAAATATAAAATAATACAATAGTCTAAAAAACAACTTTATTCATATCTAATTTTCGAAAGCAAAAGTGGGGGCCATACCCAAAAAATAATGGCCTGCATATGCTCTCTAAAATGCAAAACTACATAAGAATACAACGCCTAGTTGTTCTTCTTCTGCTCCCGCATCCTTCTCCTCTTCCCTTCCGGAGAGGCCGAGATTGGCCTTTTGCTATATTCCACTTCTTTCCCCCTTGACTGACGACCCTTGGGATCCACGTCCTAATTGTAGTTGCTTTATATAGATTAGGAGGCCTCATCTTAAATGCTAATCTCTACAAGTGTAGACGTTAGGGCGATGAGTGTGGGGTTGGAAAATCAAGTGAGACTGGGGTGAATAAAATCAACATCTTTTTTTTGGTATTCTTCATTGTTGAGCAATTTGCATTTCTAACATTGATGGTCCAAAACTGTGGTCCTTATCCCTTGTGATTGTTATGTCTTCATTACCCTGCATCATCATGATCGTCCATGATCTCTTCTTTCAATGCATGAATCTTTTCGACAATGGGACCTGGAGTGGACCTAACAAAAGAGGTTGGAATTAAAGGTACGCCAAAGATGATGATAGACTCAGTCGTTGGAGCTTAAGTGCCAGAAGCTAGATTCAAGTCTGATAAGGGGACAAGGGCAGGTGGACCTGAAAATTGAGAAAGAGAAAGATTAAAAACATCCACATGTATCTTCTGAGCTTTTTTGAACATAGGGTAAACTAGTGGCATACCTTCGGGGGAAGAAAAAGTTGTTCAATAAGGAGTCCTTGTCTAATTCTCCTCTATAATGGATGATGGAGCAGTCAGCTTCATGGTAGATTTGGGCAATATGCAACCAAGATCCTCTAGGTTGTATTGAACACGAGCCGAAGATGCACTACCACTGAAGTCACTGTAGCAGTTGAAGTTCCAAAAACCCCTAAAGAAGGAATAACAGATTCGGAGATAAGAGGCCCAAATGTGATAGAAGTGACGACACCAAAAGTAGCCACCGCTAAGTTGGTAGTCTCCATTGGGAGTCCCAAAATTGATGGGAATTGAACTTTCAACTAAATCCATCGAGCTGGATGAGTGAAGAGCCTCAGAAAGCACTTGAGTGGATGTAGAGGCCTCAAAAGCTAATATCACTTGGCCCAACACAAGAGCATCTACATCTTCGTCATCTAAGAGGTTGGCCTTTGGGACGTTCTCATAGACCTCGCCTAAGCATTCTCTTTCCTATCTAAGAATTTCTTCTTAGGCCATAACAAGTACTCTGGGATATTCGTTACCAAGCCATTTCAAATCGCCACACTTAATAAGGTTCGCATAAAAGCGAACCAGAGTGGACTCGACATATGTCTTCTCCTTAATATTCGTCGTGCAGGTTTTCTACATCCCTTTGCGCCTGTTCGACATTGATTATTTTTCCCATGTATTCTTCGATCGTGGACAAAGAATCACTCTTCTCCTTCTTCTCGACCTCAATGTAGTCCCTAGAGTCAAAATCTTCAATGTTCATTCATTGTTTGCACTAAAAGGGGACATACACATAATTAGATAATAAGCATTAGTTATTGAAATGAGGAAATTAAAATGAGGAAAGTAACGCAAGAGATTAATAGAGGTTTGGCCAATAACAATTGCCTACATCCACTATCAACTTTGTTAATGATTTCTGACTTTCTTTACAATAGTAATTTTACAGCTCGGTTTCTTACAACTCTAGTAAGAATCCAATAGAGTCTCAGGGTAAATTCTATTAATTCAGAAAGTAAGAAAAGAATCCTGTTTTTGCGCACTCCTTCTCTTATTTATAGATGAAGATCAACAAAATAATCTCCGAAACATTCTCTTCATGTTCTCCATGTCCAGGAGGAGGCTCTGGAGAAAATCGTAGCCATATTAACAACTTGAGTGCCAACTCAGTACCGAGTTAGGCTTCACAACTTGGTGACGAGTTATGAGGTCTTCTAACTTTATACATTTTTTTCTTTTTCTACAATCTTTTGTGCATGTACATTGAGCCATCATCCAGCTTCAAGACTTTGTGTGCTTAATTGTGTTTCAGGCTCAACTTCTCAAGTATGACATGCTGATTCAACACTCTTGACTTAGTACAAGTTGAGTGGTACAACTCGGTACCAATTTGTGGACGTAGATTATACTTTTTCCTTTTATTTTTGGCTACTTGATTTGATTTGTTTGAGGAATGGTTAGGTGCCTTTTAGAAACAAGCAGGGTTCAGCACCGATTCTTTGAACTTCACCTGAATTTTGGTTTGCAGACTTGTACTTTTGGTTCCGTTTCATGACCATTCAATTGTTTTGACTCATTGAGGTATGGCTTGATTCAAAATCAGGATAACACTTGCCCCTCAAAGTTTGTCTTTTTTAAGAAGGCATGCTTTGAATCAAGACAAGCCGCCGACTTCGAAATCCGATCTAAGTTATTGTCCTCATCCTACAAACTATTTTCACAAAGCAGTTCACCTTCTCTGCATCGTCATGTCACTTGAACAATTATGGATTCATATCCTTCGAATGATATAAGAGTTGAAGTATCTCGTTTAGATTTGTCATTCTAACTAGGAAATTCAGAAAGTCTCCTCTTTCATTTGGTCAGGTAGGATGTATTACGAATCATTTGTTCTCATTTTTATTTCATCGTTTGCCAATATTTTTCTTTTATTTTCTTTTCTCCTTCTTTTTTAAATCTTTTCAAATCGGTACCGAGTTGAGGCTTATAACTCGGTACCAATTTTGTAGTTGTGCTTTTACTTAAGTAAAATTCAATTTCCTTTCTTCCTCACGATTACTTTCCACTACTATCTTTACTCACAATTTTTTCTCAAGCTCTCTCTTGACTTTTGATCCATACCTTAATCCACGACTACAGCTACCTCACCACTCCATCATCACTCATCTTTACCTCCGCCATCGTCATTTCAAATTATTCAGTATCGATTTATTTGGATTTGCCCCTAATTCAATGTGAGTTTGAACACAATTCTCTTGGTTTAATATCAATTTTTGCATCATTTCCAAGCACAGGTAGGTGGCGCTGCCAATTTTTGGGGGTAGCTGGCATTTGATGTTAGCCTAAAATCACACTCGACTATGATTATATGCTTTATATTTCCCTTTGATTCGACCACAGCTCGCCAAGGGTTTGGACTTGAGCTTGGCCTCGAAAACTTGAAGTTAACCTAAAGTTTCTTTATAAATTTCTTAGGAACGACTCGTGTCTCTTCCCTTCTTTATGCATTTTGAGTTAGCTTCGGGTTTTGCCAAGCTTTGGCTCATTTTTTGTGTGGCTATGACTATTCAAAATTTTGACTAAAATTTTCTAAGTATAAGGAAGAAGATTGATGGCTCTAACAATTCTTGGTTCAGTGTAGATTGATGGTCGAGTTCTGGTGAGACAATCTTAGATAGCGGTTATATCGAACATGTTCCATCGTTCAATGGACTCTTTCATTACAACGTTGAGTCTGAGACATCACTCCTATGTCCCTACAAAAAGAAGTTTTGCATCGCTCTAAACGACGATTCTGTTATCGTAAATCGTACGATAATGGGTAAAATTTGGAACACGGTTCCATTATGCGATGGGACTATTTTGCTAGCATGAGTAAGCTATATACACAGAGTATTCACATTCAACTTACTCTGAAAAAGGATACAAGCTGCATAGACTGAGTTGCGCATCATTGCCTCCATCAATGCATAAGATCTGATCAGTCAATACATAGATCCATTGGGTCTTATACATCGGCTACATAGGATATAGTTTCAGCATGAAGCTCTAAGTTAAATTTTACCAGAACTTTCTCATCTATTAAGTGTTTCAGTAGTTACGAATCGTAGATGCTCCTCACCTCTCTCTACGATAGGAGCGGTCCCATCTACTTCAAACTTCATCTCACCAAAGATTTGGGCTCTGCTTCAACATCTTCTTCGTTATCAACTTCTTCGTATTTTTGGCCTCGACTATCCCAATGTCAAGCTAGATAGTCTTTACAAATGGTTACTTATATGATGGAAGGGGAAGCCGATGTAGGGGTTGCCCTAATATTAACCTTGAGGGCATTTTAATCTTTGATAACCCTTTGGATTCTCCAGCATCTACATTTGATGCTGCGAGCATTAGAAGAATCTGTTAAAGGCATAGTATTCCTTCCAAGGACGTGCCAGTCCCAGGGCCCTTTCAGTAAGCCCATGATCTACCCGAAAATTATGTGCTTGTAATCGTTATATGTTCCTTTCCAACGGAGTCCCCCCCTTCAATCATTTTATTTGACTCCTCCTTCAGTTAATGAAGCGTGTCCCTATTCAACTTCACCTAAATGGCTATGCTTCTTTGCATAGCATTTACATGGTTTGCCTTTACCAACTGGGAAAAGTGCCAACATTAGAGGAAATTAGATTTTTAATTTAGCTTCAAAATGCAAAAAGACAGCTATTCCTTGACCTAACTAGATTCATCCAAAGGCCATCATGTGAGCATTGGTCTTTGGAATAACTTAGCCATTTCTAAGATGAATATTTCTTGGTGTGTTGTCCACCTTGCTTCTCTCGAAGCTAGCTATCGGGACATAAGTTCTATTGTTACTTTTTATCTTGGTAGAGTTAATTCCATTCAAATAGCTAACTCCATGATTTCATGAATTTACATATATTCCAAGGAGATCCTGTAGTGAAGCTTTGGCATGCACTCTTTAAGCTCTTCAAAATATCCCTATCGAAAAGAAAAAAAAATCAAATTCCTTCTTACAAATGAAAGGATGCAACAATTCTAGCTTTTGGACAACAATCACAGTCTTAGCTTATTTCTCTTGCTCATAGAGCCGCTCACCCCCTCAATAGGCCAAGGTGGGGCACCAAGCTCCCGAAAGTCAAAAAGTTCCACCCAAAGCTCAAGATCCTTCCATTGATAAAAGGAAAGATGAGAGTGGTAATAGCGGAGAAGATAACAATGACGAAAGATATGGTGGTGATGATGATGGTAATAATGTGGATGAGGGCGATGATGAAAATGTGAATCTCAATCACGATCTATAAGAGAGATGGGTGGTGAAGGTCAAGTATCGTTTACTTCCCCCCATCCAAATTTAAAGATTATTTCGCCCCATCCTATCCCATAGCCACATCAGGTCCCAACCAGAGAGGAACTCAGACTCCTCCAAATGGCAACATATATGGTCATTTGGAAGCATTCCAGATACCATTTCTTCTTATGACCTTGATAATTTTAGTCTCCCTGATATTGATTTCCCTATTCATATGGCTATGGACGTGCTTTCGAATACTATAGTTTTGATAACTCTATTTAGTAAACTCCATGAGCATGGTCCATGTGAAGCACTAAGGCACACCGACACTTTACACGTCACTCGAAGTTACCACACATTTACATTGCATATGTTGTTCCTTGATTTATAAATACTAACTTGACCATGTTTTATTTTTAGGTACATTGGTATGACCCTATCTTTTTGATAAGCTCCAAGGTCAAATCTTCAAGTTATCGCAAGCACGATCCCTCAAGCCGACACCATGACTTGTCATATGAATCCTAATCGGCAAGACGATGTAGGAGAGAACATGAAAGGAAAGAAAAAGAAGACAAACATCATGAAGATCATGATCGAGAGTCATGTGACCACTCTAGGTCAAGTAGAACATCCCTTTCATAATGTTATAGCCTTTCTCCTTTTCCTAAGGGTCAAGATAAATATTATGATAAACCCGATCCTTTGCCATACTTAAAGACTCCGTCTATGCCTACTTTTGTGTCGCTTATCATGCAACCGATAACGTCCTTCCAAAACTTCAAACAGGCTAATCGACCATCTAGGTCTGCAACTTCTGATCCCTCTAAATAAAGATCTTCAAAGAGAATGCTCTTGTTCATGTTTCTATGCTAGTGACAGGATCTGCCTCAAATCCAAAAATTGCCAAGCTCAAAGAGCTTTCCCAATACTCTGCTTTAATGAGGTTAATTTGCTTATCATTTGATGGACATTCCTATTAATGTGGCGAAAGATGTAAGACTTTTGTGAAAGGTGTATATGATCAATATTATATATGGAGGAGGAGAATCGCACAAGCTCCATCTGATGTTAATAGGGAGAAGAAGCTAGCCCTTCAAGTAAAGAAGATATTAGAGAAAGACAACAAGTGAATCATCACTAATTTAGAGAAGGAGTTAAAGGAAATTAAAGAGTCTCATAAGACAATGAAAGGGAAGTTATTAGAAGAAAGAAACTCTTTTGAGGATAGGTTCCAAATGCAAGTAACCCAGCTCGATTTTGCACATCATAGGAGCCATATCACTGCTTTGGAAAAAAGGGCTCTTTAGAAAACAGTTGATGAGTAGACTCGTAACATTTTCAAAATTAGAGGCTGTGTTGGAGGCCAAGAAAAAGAGAAGGATGCAACTCTCGGCCAGGCCCAAGAGTATAAGAAAAATGGTCGATGCACAGTAAGAAAAGAAGGATGCAAAAACTCATCCAGACAATGCATATGATAAGATCAAGTACAAGATAGAGCCTACTCTGGTTCACTTCTTTGAGAACATCGTTAAGTTTGGAAATTTAAGGTAGCTTGATAATGCATATCCCAAAGCATTTTCTGTGGCCTAGGAAGATATCTTCAGGAAAGAGAAAAAACATTAATGTAGAGTCGAGTCGATGAAGATGTTCTTAAGGATAACCTTTTAAATAGTAAGGATTTGGATGCACTTGTCGTAGCTAAGTGATATTAGCTTCTCACCAAGTGCCTATTAGGGAACTACCTAAAGGAGTTTGGATGAAACTTCAAATCCCATCACTCAAGGGCTCTCAGCAGAAACGACCAACTTAGCAGCGGCCAATTCTGGTACCGTCACTTCTATCACATTTGTGCCACTCGTCTCTAAGCACGATATTCCTTCCTCTAAGATCTACAATTACCACGGAGACTTCAAAAGCAACAACTTCTTCAACATCCTTAGCCAATATTCAGTATAACCCCAAGGAGTCTGGTTACACATTGCCTAAGTCTGCTCCAAAGTTTCCAACTTTATCTTCTATTGTTAAGGAAAGTCTGATGGGGACTCATTCTCTCACGACTTCTAACTCTCCTGGAGGTACATCACTAGTCTCTCCAGTGTTCGAGAAGGCTCATATGACACTCGTCGATGTTTCTAATCTCTATCCACTTTCTTAATTTTTGGGTCCACTTGCCTTTGCCTCTTTACCTGAAGTATATCTAACTTTAGGCCCCTAAGTTGCAACAACTAAGTCAATCCTCATTTCTACCGCTATTCCAGCTCCGACCTCCTTAACTGATTCTATTTCAGGGTGCCGTAAAGATTCACACGATGGTTAAAGAGACTATGGACAAACTTCACATGACTCAGGGTGATGAAGACATATCTATCACAAGGGCCATAGTGCACAATTTGGGCCATCGATGTAAGAAAGTAAAACCCCTTAGTCCGAAAAGGTTAAGGAGATTAAAAAGGAGAAAATTAATGATATTCCTACCCTACTATCGATTTCCTTGCATACTAATCTAATCGTCATTCCAACTTCCATTCTTCAAGCGGTTGGTGTTCATGCTGATGCTCCCAAGTCTCTGGGAAGTGACTACGACTGGGACAAGGATTTTATAGGCTACCTGTTTGGGGGAAAAGGGGTACATCCAGCAAAAGACCAGTCTCAACCTCTCCTAAGGGAAAGATCGGGAGGAAGTGGAAGAAGAAGAACGATTAGTCGTCGTTCTCTTATGTTGTTGCTTGTTTGTTTTAGTTTCGATCTATGTATATAGGCCGTTGTTGTGCGGATACAACCACCTCTTTTACTTTGGATGTTTAGCAGAGAATAAAGTTGATTTTCTTTTAGAATTTCGTCTTATTTTATTTAGTGCCGATGTACTTGGTTTTGTTATGTCTACGTTAATCATGTCCAAGTCAGTGCAATGTTATTATTCACCATAAATCTGTATGTACGAATAATTTTTCACCATTGCATAGGAATACTTCTCTATCTCACCTTGTCTATCTGTACCAAAACATTTCCCTCTTAGCTAACATAATTATGATTTCTTGACTAACTCCATGGCATATTTCACTTACTTTGGTACATTTGACCAAAAGAAAGGTTGTTGGCTCACATCACTTCTTATCTCTGTGAAGTGATGCATTGAATGTCTATCCTTGGACATTCGTGCGTGATCTCGCCTATATTTGGGAATTGATCATGAGCACTCATTATACCTGCAAAAGAAGATTCTGTTTCATAATAGGTCATATCTCCTCGATCTAGTATTTTAGATACGTGTCTTTGGGCATCGACCTTAGACCCTACCTATCTCCAGGCATTTTTCTAAACCCTATCTATCTTTACGCATTGGTCAAAGATTGAATGTGTAGGGCGAATCGTTTGATCGACCCCGATCTAATTAAATTTCAACGGTCCGATCATGGATCAACAAAGTTTGTTGGTGCCAATATTTGGGTGGCAATTTCAGACTCTGCCTATCTTCGAGCACTGGTCAAAGTTCAGATACATGGGGATGAATCATCAAATTGCCCCTGGTATGATTATACTCCAGTGACCCATCATGGATTGAAAGAGTTCATCAATACCTATTCTGGGTACCTAGATATCTGCATTTTCAAAACATGGAATGTTCATTTTTTTGTTATTCACATAACTAAAGTTAGACTATTGAGAATACAGTTCCATCAATTCTCTAAGCCAATTCTATTTATAGAGACAAGAATGGCAGACTCTGGCTTATTACATCATAGTCTAGTTTGATATTTACAAATTTACGTCTAAGTGAAATTGCATCTCAAGTGCTTGTTATTCCATGTTCTTGGAACCAAAACTCCATCAACAGTTGCCAACTTGAAAGTTCCATCTCTAAGATTATATTCAATTGCAAAATGCCTTCCCAATTTAGGCCGAGTGCCACCAAACAAGGATTGACTCATTTCAAAATGAAATCACCTATCTCGAAGGTCTAGTTCCTTACTTGGTGTTGAATTATCGTGCGAATCTTTTCTAGTAAGTAACTACCCTAAAATCAACTTCTTCTCGCTTCTCATTGATCAACTCAAGGGACTCAAGTAAGAGTTCCTCGTTCATCTAGGGATTGTAGTGAATTCTATGATGAGAAGGAACTTCAATATCAATTGAAATCATGGCTCTGAGCTATAGGCTAAAGCAAACAGAGTATGGCCTGTCGTGGACTTGTGAGTTGTTCAGCAAGCCCATAGTGCTAGGGGTAGTTCATTAACCCATTTTCCCTTGGCCTTTGTCAATCGCTTCTTTGGGATGGGCTTAATATCTTGTTCACTGCCTCCACCTGTTCATTCACATGCGAGTGTGCTACAGCTGTAAATTTATTTTCAATTCGATACGTGCTGTAGAATTCTTTGAATTTAATGCTTTCAAATTAGGTTCCATTGTCGGTGATAATTTTATATGGAACTCCAAATCAGCATATGATGTTTTTCACCATGAAGTTAATCATTTTCCTTGTGGTGATCATAGCTATCGGTTCTGCTTTATCCTAATTTATGAAATAGTCAAGTGCAACGATGTCACACTTCACTACACCTTTCGACATCAGTAGCAAACAGATTAGATCAAGTTCCCAAACTAAAAATTATTATAGGCTAACAATTTATGTGAGCTCTGTGGATGGGGCTCTAGGAATCTTTGCAAATATTTAGCATTTATTGCACTTTCTAGTTCAATTAGTCGCATCTCGGTCGATTGTTAGCCAAAAGTATCCATAAGGAAGAACCTTCCTTGCTAAATTCTATCCTTTAGTGTGATTACAGCAGGTCCTTCATGCACATTGGCAATTATTCTCTTGTCTTTTTCCATGGTGACACATCATAGTAGGGGAGCAGATAATCATCTCCTATATAGTATTCCTTATAAGATAATGAACTGAGGTACTTTGTGCAGAGTTTTATTCGTCCACTTCTCCCATTTAGGAGAGTTCCCTTTAGAAAATATTCTTTAATCGAAGTCATCCATGAACCATTCTCCACTTTGGTCTCCAAGATCCAACCAACGTCCATCTAATCGATGCTTGGGGCTGATGAAACCTCCATTGGAACCAATTCTATAAGTTGTGCATCCCCAGAGCTGGCCAGCTTTGCCAACAAATCATCTTTCATATTCTCCTCTATGGGAATGTTTGTTATCATGTAATATTCAATATCATTCAGTAGTTTTTGAACCTTTATCAGGTAAGGGGAAAGTATTGCTCGCTTAGCCCGAATTCCTTCACCTAATATATCACCAATTAAGAGTCGCTGAATATGTGTAATGTGTTTACTCCCAATTCTTTCGTTACCACCCGACGATCAATGCTTCATATTCTACTTCATTATTTGTTGCCAGGAACTCAATCTTCAGGGCATAACATATCATTCGTTCGTTGGGGCTTACCAATACCAGTCCAGCTCTAGATCAGTGTTCATTGGATGCTCAGTATGTATACAATTTCCATTAAGCAAGTCGAAATACATCCTCTTCCATTCCTCCATCCCGGACAGTCCACTTAGTAGTAAAATCTACCAATGTCTGTCGTTGTATCACTCTTCTAGAATGGTAGATTATGTCATGCTGACTCGGTTCAATATTCCACTTCGATAACCTTCCTAAGATCTCAGGTCGCTGCAACACTTGTCTCAAAGATTGATCAGTCAACACATTTATCGGATGTGCTTGATAGTAGGGTCGCAACTTCCTTGAAGCAATAAACAAGCAGCTTCTTTAACTTTGGATAATTCTTCTCCACTTCAATGAAATGCTTGTTGATAAATATATGGGACATTAAATTCTATACTCTTCATATACCAAAGTTGTGCTTAGTGCATGAGCCGACATTGTCTAGTAAATGAATAAGTCATCTCCTCCATATGCTTTGATAAGACCAGTGGTCTCTCCATGCGTTCAAGTAAATCCTATAAAGCTTTCTGACATTTCTCTGTCCACACAAACTTCCCTTTCTCTTTCTTGAGGGATCAAAGTACGACACACATTTATCTGTCACCTTTAAGATGAATCGGCTCAGTGCAGCGAACTTTCCATTCAAGCTTTGCACTTTACTCCTTGTTCTTGGGAATAAACATCTTTCAATACTATAATCTGCTCTAGATTAGCCTATATGCCACTTGAGTTTGCTATGAAATCTAATAACTTGCTTTATGAGACTTCGAAACAGCATTTCAGTGGGTTGAACTTCATCCTGTACCTTCAAAGTACACCAAACATCTCTAAGAGGTTATGTGTATGGTTCACCGATCGTTGTGACTTCACTAACATATCGTCCACGTAGACCTCCATAGTTCGCCTGATCTGATCTTTGAACATCAAGTTTACTAATTGTTGTTAGGTAGCTCCAGCATTCTTCAAATGGAATGGCATCACACAGTAACAATATAGTCCTAAGTCAGTGATGAAACTGATGCCTCTTGATTTAGGATGTGCATTGCTATCTGATTGTAGCTGGAATATTCATCTATAAATGATAATAGTTCATGCCCGGCAGTTGATTCCATAAGCTGGTCAATTTTTGATAGTGGGATGCTATCATTTGGGCATGCTTTATTTAAATCTGAATAGTGGATGCATGTTTGCCATTCTAATAGCTTCTCGACCAGCACTAGATTTGATACCCACTTGGGGTATATAACATCATGGATAAATCCATTTGCCTTCATCTTATCCACTTCTTCCATTAACGCAGCAAATCGTTCCAGACCAAGGTTGTGCCTCTTCTACTTCACAGGAGGGCATTATGGGTCCGGATTTAATGCATGACATGCTATCTCTGGTAATATTCCACACATATCGAAATGTGTCTAGGCAAACACATCTATATTTGCTGAGAGAAACCACACCAACTACTTCTTTAACTTTTGCCAAGCTGAGACCTAATCTTTAGGACCCTAGTAGGGCCATCCTCATTGATCAAAATGTTGATCGTCAGCTCAGTTGGGGCTGCCCTCACGTCCTCTGGGCTTTCCTCGGATCCATAGACTTGTGGAATTTACTACTTTGTCCGAGCCAGGGCTTAGGTAATGTTGCTATGCATCAATTCTCTTAATGTTGAGAGTCTTTTCCGCAACTTTCCCTTCTCACGGTAATTTTCCTCTCTTAGCTATGTGAGTTAGCACTCTTGACAAGTATACCGGTATCCCTAGATAGCTCCTAACATATTATTCGTATGAAACTTTATCATCAAACACCAAGGGCTAAGGCCACCATGAAATTGGCAAAGATCATTCGACCCAAGAAAGCATTATATGTTAAATACATATTAATCACAATGAAGGTCTTCACCCGCACCATCTTGTAATCTCCTTCACCAAGCTCCACTGATAAATCAATATAACAAATAGGCATTGTAACCTCTTCGATAAATCCCTGGATCCAAAATTTACACGGCTTCAAGTTTTGTGCACTCATCCTTAACTGATCAAATGTCTTCTCAAGTTGAATATTTACCGAGCTCCTACAATCAATGAGAACTCGATGCATAGTAATCAGCCAACCCACAATCGTAATTACCAAAGGGTCAAGCATCAGTGCTTGCACTACATTTGCATCATGATCTCTAAACACAATATCATCAGTCATCGTTTTTAGTTGTTTCGCTAGAGCTTTTTCTTCTATAGCAAAACAACTCTCTTGCACAACATGATTCAAAGAACTTCCATATCTCTCCATCTCATTTGAGATTTTATCAGTTGGATGAGGTCGACTAGTGCTAGTGTTGTTTAGTCTTCTCTTCTCATCCTACCTAGATCCATCACCACTAGGCCCAGGCTGATTCCATTGGGCCATCGGGCCTTATGATCGATTGTTCATTTTCCTACCATCCTACGGTTCTTTCATATATCGTTGCAGCTTCCTCTTCCTGATCAAACCTTCGATTATATCACTTAAATGCCAACTCTCATTGATATTGTGTCCATGAATCTCGTGGAAGCAACGTTACACCACCGAGGGTATTTCTTTTTCGATTGACTCTCTTCGAGCCTGATTTCCGTAATTTGCAGTTCTTATGTAACAAGGTAAAATTTCTCCATAGTTTCGTTCAAAGGGGTATAATCTTTTGATTTTAAATATCTTGGACGCTTTTTGAAGTTTAGCTTCTTTCCACCAACGCCTTGGTTTCTTCTCTTTTGATTGTTGTTGTTATTCCCAATATTGACTACAACATTAATGACGCTTTCATTGGTTTTCTTTATAGAAATGTTGCTCTGCATAACTACACTCGATGGTCTACCACTGCCTTCTTAGATGACTAGGTCTACCTCTTCCAAGCACAGAAACTGGTTAACCTTCCAATAGAATTCCTATATGATAGATGGCTGTTTAATCCTTGGTCATTAATCAAAATTCATATTTGGGTGTATCCCTCGGATAATTGCAATCAACACAATATCCTCTTTCAGATTGTTTACCTTAGTCAAATCGATATTAAATCTACCAAAAATTCCATTTAGAGTCTCTCCAGGATCGTGATAGATGCGCAACAAGGACATCACATTCTTTGGTTGACCAACGTAGAAAGATTTGAACTACTCCATAAAATTTCTTGCTAACCGATGAGATGAAGATAAGGATGTCGGTGTAAGTCGAGTAAACCACATCGTAGCTACTCCATCTAGAAATATGGGAAAGCATCGACACCTCACAACGTCCATTGCTCTAGCACCATCTATGTGCCACTCCTAGTTTAACAGATGTTATTAAGGATTTGTGGTCCCATTATATCATGGCATAGCTAGCATAAAAAACTTCCACGAATAACCTTCCTACACGATATCATCGGTGAGTAGGGTTTTGTTAAAAAATTAAGCCCCACTCATCATTACTTCTGTGCCAGTTTTCATTCACCGGCTTCCTTACTATTTCAGCTATATACACTAGATCAATCAATTTTACTTTACGGTGATCATCAAGGACTACCTCGAGAGTTCGGCTTCGCAAATGCTCTCAGTTAGTTTTATGACGTCTAGGTTCCCTATATTTGGGAGAACCGTTCGTCCAGTCTTTAATTGTTTACATTCTCTCTTTGATGGCCCAATAGCATTCGCTTAAATTCCATCACTCTGAACACCAACAACCTTCTCAATGCAAGCATCCACCCCCTCATCAAGACTAACATCCAAGTCACCATTCACAACTTGGCCACTTAACTTGATATCAGTCGTGATGACTCGGTGCCGAGTTGTCATTTGTCAATTGGTGTTTTCCCCGACCCGTCTCTGATGTTCCAAGTTCCCCCTTTTCATCTTTTATTTTCTATCTTTCCAGTTTCTGTCTGGTGAAGAAGAACCCTCTTCTTCTGGGTTAGAAGATGATGACGATTCTATATGACTCTTCCTTCTCTTGGGGGTAGTTGATTCATCCAAAAAGGCTATTCTCCATCTTCTTTAGTATAGAATTATGGCTCTCTACCATCTTTCTATTCGTCTCCATCATCATCTGGTCCAAATCCACCTTATCACCATCTTGGGCGCACTTGAAACTTCGGCAGTTACAGGTTGATTTGTCTCCTCCTTATGTTGAGAGCCTTCATTTTAGCATCATTGGTAGGCCTTAAGGTGGTTTATTTTTCTTTATCATTCCTATGTGCCATAACTATTCTAGGACTTCTTTCAAATTCAAGTAGTCAAGGATTTTATAACTACGGCCTTCTGGGTCTAGCTTAAGTTTCAACGTAGATTTATGGAAGGGAACCTCAAATCTCTCTTGATGAAAGCACCAAAATGTTTGCATCAAAAATGGAACAAACACCCATTCAGATAATAAGAAGTAGTTATTAAAATGAGGAAACTAAAATGAGGAAAATAAAATAAGAGAATTATACTAGCTCTAGAAAGAATCCTATCAACTTTGCTAATGATTTCTAACTTTCTTTGCAACAACGATTTCATAACTTGGTTGCTTATAACTCGGGAAAGAATCCAACAGAGTCTCATGGTAAAATATTTTAATTTAGAATGTAAGAAAAGGATACCATTTTGTATACTTTTTGTGTATTTATATACGAAGATCAATGAAATGATCTTCGAAACCTTCTTTCCACATTCTCCACGTCCAAAAGGAGGCTCATTAGGAATATCATGGCCAGATCAGCAACTTGAGTATTAACTCGATACCAAGTTGTGCTTCATAACTCGATGTTGAGTTATGAGGTCTTCTAACTTCACAATTTTTTTATTTGTCTCTAATATTTTGTGCATGTACATTGAGTCATCGTCTAGCTTCAAAACTTCATGTGATTTATTGTGTTTCATCTCCAACTTATCAAATATGGCATGTTGTTTCAACAATCTTGACTTGATACCTAAGTTGAGTGGCATACTCATACTTTTTCATTTTTCTTTTGGTTACTTGACTTGATTTATCTGAGGAATGGTTAGGTGCCCTTTAGAAACAAACGGGGTTTAGCACCAATTCTTTGGACTTTACCAAACTTCTGGTTTCAAGACTTGATCTTATGGACTTCTATTTCTACTTCACGACCATTCAATGGTTTTGACCCATAAAGGTATAGCTTGGTTCAGAAGAATAACAATCATCAACCGTGGATTAGAAAACATCTTTTTCTATGGTGATAATATGACTTTAGTGATACGCAGCCTCGAGTTGCTCTTGTTGAATCTTGAATTTATCCCCGAAAGCTTTCTTATTGTCTAATTACTTCTTTCCTACAGTCGTGAGGGATTTCATGGCCTCCTCCAACTCTTTATCATATTGAGCGATGATTCGATTATTATCCTTTTTCACCATTTCCTTCTCCTAGAGGAGCAACTGATTAGCATTATTTACATCAGATAAAGCTTGAGCAACTTCCTCCATGCATAATAATGGTTATGTGCATCATTCACACAAATCATGACATCCTTGGCCAAATTGACAGTCATGCTAATTAAAGGATATGCAAATTAAACCTCTTCAAAGTAGAATGTTAGGAATGATCTCCAAAGTGCACCAAGTTTTGGATTCGAGTAAAACTCTATGACTGTTATAGAGATTTCGGCAGAAGTATGCTCTTTGCCATGCCTTTTTTGATAGACTCAGAGATTGCAGAACCAGATGGCTGAGCAACTTACTTGGATTTGTGACAGGATACAATAGGTTTTTGTGAAGGCATAATTTAGGTGGGCACTAATGGAGCTTTGGAAGAGGGAACAAGATTAGGCTTTGAAAAATATGGATCCAGACTTTTTGGAAGAGGAGAACGAGCACATTGTTAAGAGGGAGATATCATGCCCGACCTAGTACGATCACGAGACTCACGATCATCATGATGACTACGTTCTCCTTCATTTTTCCTCTCTTGATATTTCCTTTGATGCCTTACTAACTTAGATTCATAGGATGATTTTCAATGCTAGCACAAAGGGTTATGCCTATGGTAACCAGTAGTTTGGACATGGTGATGGTCAAAGAGATTAGGACATCCCATTGTACCTAAAAGGAAAACATGACTAAGTTAAGATTTACCAGTCAAGGAATAGCACATGCATTGTATATGGTAGTGACTTTGGATGTCATGTAAAATGTCTATGTGCCCTAGTAACCCTACATACCATGCTCTTTAAGTTGAGTAGTGGGGGTGATATTCCTCATGGCAGTTGAAACTATCTGCAGCCATGCGAATAGGAGAATAAACATCGTGGAGACTGAAATAGACAATGTCATAAAAAGGAATATTATCCGAAATGCTCCCAAAAGAACAATACATGTCACTAATTGGAAGGTAAATAATCTTTAACCTTTGATTATGAGGGATAGGTGATAATTCTCCATCACCGCCAATCTCTCTTATAGACTTGTGATCAAGGTTCACATTTTCACCATCACCCCCATCCTCATTATCTTTATCATCGTATCTACCTTCATCGTTGCCTTTGTTGTCATCACCACCCTTGTCTTCTTTTTGATTGTCGGGAGGATTCTAAACTATAGGGGAAATTCTTGATTTTCAATAGTTAAGGGCTTAACCTTAGCCTCTTTAGTAGGTTAGGCGCCTTTACGAACAATAAGAACGATGCCAAGATTACAATCGTTGTGTAAAATTTGAAATTGCTGCTTCCTAAGGTTCATCAAAAGGAATCTGATCTTTTGTTCTTTAGTAGGGATATATTGCAAAGCTTGGAGAGTGCATGCTAGAACTGCACTACTGGATCTCTGTTTCTTAGGATCCGTCAAAAGGAAATTTATCTTCTATTCTTCAACGGGGATATTTTGCAGAGCTTGAAGAGTGCATGCTAGAACTGCACTATTGGGTCTCTTGGGATCTATATAAATTTATGAGATGACAGAGTTTACCTTTTGAATGGAATAAGCTCCATTAAGGTAAAGAGTGATAATGTAACTACGTCCTGATAGCCATTTGTAAGTGAAGCTAGTTGGACAACACACAAAAAAACATTCATCATTAAAATGGCTAAGCTTATTCCAAAGACCACTGATAACATGACAGTGCTCGGTGATTCAAGATAAGTTTGAGATGGACTATCTTGTCATTTTTTAAAGTTGAATAAATATCTAATCACTTCTAGTGTAGGCGCCCTGCCTAAATGGTGAAGGCAAGCCATGTAAGTTCTATTGAGAGAAGCATAACCATTCGGGTAAAGCTGAGCAGGGTAAACTTCATCAACTGAAGGATGAGTCGAATAAAGTGATTAAACGGAGGGACTCCCCTAGAAAGGAACATGCAGCAATTACCAGTTATATATCCTTCGAGTGGTTCATGGGCCCACCAAAAGGGCTTTGGAACTAGGACATCCTTAAAGGGAATGCCATGCATATCACAAATTCTCCTAACACCTGCTTCATCCAATGTAGATACTGGAGAATCTAGATGGTTGTCAATAATTTCAGCACCCTCAAGGTTGACATCAGGGGCACCACCAACATCGGCTTTGCTTCTATCGCAAAAGGAACTATTTGTAGAAACTGTCTAGCTTGATGATGGGATGGTCGAGGCTGAGGAGAATAGAAAGTGGATGATGAAGTAGATATTGAGGAAGAAGTCAAAGCTGGTGTGGATGAGATGAACTTTGATGTGGATGGACCTTTACCCATAGTAAAGATATGTGAGGAACATCAACAGTTCTTAACTGTTGAAAATTTCGACAGATGAGCAAGGTCGGGTAAGATGTAACCCTGTTCTTCGTGTTGAAATTAAGCCTTGTGTAGTCGATATATAAGACCTAATGGATGTTAATGTGTATTGATAAGCCAAATCTCATGCATTGAAGAGGGCAGTGACATGCAATTCAGTATAGTATATGTCCTATGTCCAAAGCATAGTGAACACGAATGCTTTATGTAGATAGATCGCTCGTGCTGTCAAACGAACTCTATCACACTATGGAACCATGTGTTGGATTTTACTCATTCTCATACGATTTACGATAACGGATCCGTCGTACAGAGTGACACTGAACTTTGATTTGTAGGGACACCGGAGTGGAGTGTTTTGGCCTAAAGTATGGCTCCATTGGATGTAGAAACATGTTCGATGTGACCGTTATTTGAAACCATCCCATCAGAACTCAACCATCAATCCATGCTCGACCAAGAATTGATAAACCTAGCCATCATCACCTTTGCAGTTGAAAAAAAAAATTAGCCAAATTTTTGTAAAATCAAGGTCCTCTAAAAAAATAGAGCAGAGGTTAGCAAAAACCTGACACTGACTCGAGCATTTTAAAAAGAAAAAAACCCACTCCTGCCTAGAAAATCTATTGAAAAGCTTGGGTCAGCTTCAGGTATTTGAGGCCCCTTTGTTTCAAGTTCTTTGCGAGCCATAGCTAAGTTCAAGAAGGAAGACAAAGTGTGGAAACAAGGTTGAGTGTCATCAAAAGCCACTATTAGATGTCAACAACATCGAGACGAATGACGGCCACCTACCAAGGCTTGAAGCTAAGGCTAATGGAGACATTGAATTAGGAGATTCAAGATAAAATTCAATTGGATTTGAGGCAAATTCAAATAAGTCGTAGGCTGAGTTGTTTGAAATAATGCCAACAGTAGTCAAAGATGATCGATGGCGGTATTAAGGGCAAGCGACAATGTTGTTTATGGCTTAAATCGAAAAGATAAGGGGCCAGCAAGTTGAAGCATAAATGAAGATAGATGGGTAAAATAAATATAAGTGATAGCAGACCCAAATGATAAATCTGAATAAGATACTTCAGCTATTATATCATTTAAAGGATATGAGCTTGCAATGGTTCGAAGTAACTTGTCGATCTAAAGAAGTTGCGTTACTTTGTGAAAACAGCTCAGAGGATGAGGACATCTTTTTAAATCGGAGTTTGAAGTTTATAGATTGTCTTGATCTAAAGGATGCCTTGTTAACACAAGGCATACTTTTGGGGCTGGTATTATCTCGCTTTTGAACCGAGTAATATCTCGACAAACCAAAGCTATGGAATGGTCATGAAATAAGCTAGAAGTCTAGAAATGAAATCAGAGAACTAGAATTTAGGTGAAGTCCCAAGAGTCGGTACTAAGCCTTGCTTTCCATTAGAGAGTATTTAGCAAATCTGCAGATAAATCAAGTGATAAGAAAAAAAGTGAAAAGCGCAACTTCAACATACGAATCGATGCCGAGTCTTAAAGCTAAAGTGATTAACAAGCATAAAACATTCAAGAAACCGAAGATAAAACATGGCGCATGGAAACTTGAAGTTCCATAACTCGACAATGAGTTGTGAGCACAACTCAGTATCGAACTATCAATGAACTGCTCATGATCTTCATCAGGAAAATCATGTCGAACGTAGAGAACATATGGAGATAGTCTCAGGCTAATTTTTGATGATCTTCATCTATAAAAAGGAGGAGGGGAGGAGGAGTGCACAAGAAATGGATCTTCTTTTTACTTTTTAAATTAATTGATTTTACCTATACCCTGCTGGATCCTTATCAAGTGGTGAGCAGCCGAGTTATAAAATCACTCTAGTGAAAAGAGGAAGAACTGACAACAAAGTTGATAATGGACATAGGCTAATAATTTTGGTCAAACCACTATAAATTCTTTGTGTTCTACCTCATTTTAATTACCTTATTTCTATAGTTATCACTTATTAATCAATTAGGTGTTTTGTCCAATTTTTGGTGCAAACAACCATAAACTTTGTCCCACCAGCTCTTCCTACGATCGACCTACTCGACATGCCTACTCACAGATCCATGCTTTCCCTCACCTATAGCCTCATGAACACTGCTAGGGGCTGAAAATGAGCAGTGCCCAAAACACTGCTCATGGATGTTCATGCTCATCCCAGAAGGTAGGTTGCACGCATGCTAAGTCAAATTGATGTCACCCTAGATGTGGCTGCGCTTATAGACCCAAGACATCACCATTCCCCTTTAGTTGATTGACCACTAGTTTTTGATCTTCCGCGAACTTCTACTTTTAACCGCGTCAATAGCGATTTCCTTGCCGTTGTATGGGCACATGTGGCTCTCTTAGTATATTCTAGCGTACATAGGTTGTGGCCAGGAATATATTAAGAGAATGGCGGGCTGCATGTTCTAGGTTGCCCTCTGCACATAAGGAGAGGTCTCCCGCTCCTCATCATCACCATTCTCCATCTCTTCGTCGATCTCCTACTCTGTACGGGTGCAGGTTAAGTCCTTAACGCATTGTTGGCCAGAACATCCCCAACAAGCTAATGTCAGCCTTAAGGAAGAAATGCATATCCTTTGCTAGCAACTCAAGAGAATGCAAAGGCGAAGCATTCTATGAATACGAGAATGGGGAACTGTTCTTCGATGAAATTCTAAACATTTACATCCACCGACGGTATGCCTTGCCGCCCATTAAAAAGTATGATGGGAGTACTAAGCCATCTGACCACATTATTGCCTTTGATTATATTACCTATGGGGGCCAACTTTCCCGCTCGGCAAAATTTTCCATCCACTCTTACAGGACCGGCCTGTCGCTAGTTCTTGCATTTTCATTCGAACAGCATCAGTTCCTAGGACCAGTTGTGCATAGATTTCAAAACTTATTTCTTCACTTCCATAACCTGTGTCATGATAGCCGGTGAACTAGGCAATATCAGGCATGGTCCTTCAAAATGCTTACAGTCGTACGTTAAACACTTCAACAAAGAGTCCATCTAGGCTAGGGGTGCAAAAATGAAAAACTTGGTCATGGCCCTAAGTTCAGGGGTTACATACAAGTCTAGGATGTGGAGAGAACTCCAAAAGCAGCCGGTTACGTCTCTAACTGACTTTTAACTACGGGTAAATGGTATGAAAATGGAAAATGCAGATCTTTCGAACGGTGACAATGAAACAGTTCCCTACATAAGCCAGTCCTCATAACAACAAAAATCAGCGAGGCAACGGTCATCGAGCTAACACCGAAAGTCGATTATAGGCCGGCCTTCAATACAAACCTAGGTATTACATTTACACTAATTTGAATAGTGACATCACCATGATATATCTTGCCACCTAGGACTGGGTGCCCTTTCATGGACCCAACACCACAAGGAATGGAAAACAGAAGGAACCTCAAAATACTACAGGTTCCATCAAATCAGCGGCCATTCTATAATAGAGTATCATATGCTTAAAGATGAGATTAAGAGAATCGTTCAAGAAGGAACAATTTAGGAATTTATTCGGCACCAAGTAGAGCAAAGGGAAAACCGTGACAACATGCCAAATCAGCCCCAACAACCTAACAACACAAATGTCCAAGCCAACACCGAAGTCTTAACCATGTGCCGAGGCTTGCATGTGACCAGTAGCAGCAGGTGGCCTTCGGTCCCGGTATCAAAGAGAGGTGGGCACAACAGGTTTATCTATTCAGTAGAGTCTAGGATGTCCAAAGCAACCTAATTGGAATCAAAACAACCAATCAGATTTATTACCGAGGACATGGAAGCTATTATAATATCCTCTACTTTGAGACTCAAAAATAGACACCAATGATGCTGCAATCATCACCGAAAACATTTTCTAGCGACAAAGTGAGTTTGGTATTATTTTGCATAAAGTAAGTAAATAAAGAAACTAAATAACTTTTTCATTACGTCAATTTGAATTATAATATTCATTACATCATAACCCATTTTGCTCCTACATAGTGGTAAATACAAAAGAAAATAGAGTGGTGTTATGTCTGACATATAAAGATGCCAACAAAACTCATAGCCAATTATAATTCTTGGTTTTACATAGTGGAAATTTTCAAACATTTCTATTCTCTAAATAAGCCTTATGCTTCGTCTTTGAAACTATTATTCATCCGTTTAATAGATAATTGTCTAATCCATAAACTCAACCTATTCAATGAGTACTCGTGAGTTTATAGAAAATGATAGAAACACGAGTCAGACATAAAGCCTAGTATCAGTAAAATCTTTACCCTAATCATCCATAGTAAGACCATACAGATAACGCGGAACGATTTTCTCCCTCATTTTATCATCATAGAATATACATCATGTTATATAACAAGCATAATCATAAAGAGCAACCATGTGCATCACATTCAATCCATATGCCCTACATTTTGCATATGAGTATGGAACATGTCATATTAAATTTTCAATCCATATTAAGTATACCTTATAATTAACATCCAGTTATAAAAAAAGTCATATAATCTTTCATCATCCATTCTAACACCACCTAATCTCCTATTTTAGGCTTTTATTGTTAAGTTACCATTAACGTATTTAGTGATTACCTCCCTAGGCAAGTCTATAACTAATTTATCTTTTCTCGAACAATGTCACCTAATGAAATGGCCATAGATTCCACCAATGGGTGTCACCCTCCACCCTGGCTCACCTAAGTGGTTAAATGTAAGCACCTTAAATACATTCTAGTTAGTGTCCTTACTAAGCATCAATATCCCCTAATAGTCCCTGAACTTCTACCGTTCATGTTGTCGATTTATTTGTTTTTGTTATAACACAACTCTGATGTTTTAGCACTATGCCATGACACCTTGTCATAAATCCCCTTTAGAGTTTGTAAATCTTTGAGGAGTGAATCCTAGCGTCGCACCCAACTACATACCAATGTACTTTAGACTAAAAGTCAAGGTACCCTATCATCAAATAACTTCATAAGCCGGTATATCTTTACGAACATAGTTCAACTCGCTTCTTTCATTCATTATACTGTACCCTACACCTTCTTTAGATAATACATCTTTATCTTTCAATTCAAATGATACCCTATCATTTATTAGCTTACTCCATGTTTTCCTTTATTTCAAAGATAAGTTAACATAATGTTAACTTATAAAATTCATCCTCTATCTCATCCCTAAGAAATAGTTCATTAACACTTGAAAACTCTCTTCTTAAGAACGCTAACCATTTCTAATTTTACTTAGAAAAATATAGCTTTCCAAGCTATCAAAAGCGGACATTAATAATTGCATATTGACCCTTCCACAGCCTTCGAATGTTAATCTTAGTTATCGCATGTTGGCTATCCTATAGTCATCGAAAATTGATTAATCCTAAGCCATTGCTTGTTGATAACTTCCCAAGCTATCTCATATTAAACCCCAAGTCATCGCATATTGACTCCCATAAGTCTTCAAATGTTAACTTCCCTAAGCCTTCACGTTTTAACTCCCTTGAGCCTTCATATGTTGATTTTATGTAACCATCATGAGTCGACAGCTTCCTTAAGTTATCACGTGTTGACTCTCTTGAGCCATCGTAAGTTGAGTCCCTTTAGCTTTCATGTATTGATTTCAAATAGCCATTGTGATTTGTTAGTTTCTCTAAGCCTTCGCATGTTGAACTTCAAGTTGTTATGCGAAAAAGCTATCGCATGTGGATTCCACTAAAGCCTTCGTGTATTGATAGATTTTGAGGGTTGAGCTTAAAGAGATGTCACGTCATGACTTTCCTAATTCCATCTTAGGTCGATAATATATAGGCTGTCGTGGGTTTAAAAATGGCATATTTGTAATTATATTGAGAACTGTTCCATTGCCTTATTGTGTAGTAACTTTCCACCAAATCTCATTTGGTGTCGAACTCTTATTAGCTAATCCCTTACTTTATAGTTTCCTTCTCAAAATTTGTTAATTACGTTAATTAATTAATTAACCATCCTTAATTAATTAATTCTTCTCTTCACCAATTAATTCATATAAATTTGAAATCTAATGGGAAAAATCCCAAAAATCAGATTTATCATATTTTACCCTATCTTCAATTTCAGGACAAAATAATTATTTTTATTATCTATAGCAATTAATTATTTGAAATTAACCATTTTCTCAATTTAGAAAATTCATAGCATTCCAATCAATCCAAAAATTATGAAATAAAAACTCATCCTTAGTTCATCATTATAATCATCATATCTAATTTTCGAGTCACTTCACTTTGATTAATTAATGTCTTACCCTCAAATATGAACATATTTACTTCATTCAAAATTTCAATCCATAATCAAACAACGTTCAAGCATCCGACATGTTAGCCTACATCAAAACATTCATCTACAATCAAAATTCGGACCCAAACGGATTAAGACATTTTTTGGGAAAATTTTACTCACATTTAGTTACGAAATACCTTGTTTAATTTTCCTTGTTACTTAAAGTTGAAAGCTAATCTTCTAGCATCAATTTTCCTCTTCTTATTTGAGAAATAGTGGCCTACCTTGATTTTGGGTTTAGGGATTTGTTTTGTGAGATGAAATGAAGGTAGGATAGGAGAATATGTCTAAGGAAAAATGGACTGTTGGTTTTGGCTTGGGCTAATATCTCATGTGACCTAGTATCACTAATTTATTCCCCTAATCCTAATCCTTCCCATTCTAAAACTTATTTATATGTTTTCATCAATAAGGCCAACCTTAATTGCTCTAATTACCGTTGGTTCATCTAATTGACCTTTTAAAGTGTCCCACGCTTAATTAACTAAATCTCGCTTAGTCAATTCTTGCAATTAAACAATTTTAACAATCTCTTTAATAATATCTTCTTATTATTCATTTTAATTTGATGTTCCATATTATGAACCCTATAAAATATCTCCAAAGTATAGGATATTACAAATGCCTCCTACCCTATTACGACCCCATGGCTACCACTCTGGCACTGGCCAACTCTAATGCCCACCAAGCCTATGTGGGTGTTGTTGCTTAATTAATGTCATGTTCAAGGATGTCTTTGAGGCTCCCAATCTTCCTACCTTCAACCTCACCCCATGTACCTTACTCATTTACGACTTTAGGGGTGAGGTGTAGTTGAAACTGATACCACTTCACTTATGATGACATTTTGCCAAGAGCCCCTTACCACAAAGATCCAGGTAAAAATTTATGGTGGTTAGTTACCTATATGCTTATAATCTATTAATAAGGCGACTAAGAATTGTTGAACTGGATGCCATCATCTTCTACAATAGTCTCATCAGGAGGTTCCCTATCAAAGGTGAGATTGGCAAAATTAGAGGCAATCAGTGAAGGCAAGGGAATGTTATGGGACTTCTCTTAGACAAGCAAAAAAGGGAGTTCTCATGCTTCGGCAATAGCTTTCAGCTATCAACGGTAAGTATTTCGAGAGATCCATGAAGCTAGCAAGTGCACTGTTTCATACCAAGATTGCTCCTAACAATGAAAAAGCAACATCATCAACTCTAACCCTCTCATAGGTGTCCAACTCGCCTAAGAGAGTCAGGGGCATATTTCCTTGACTCAATCCCATCATTATATATGAGTTCTCATTTCTAAAATTCTTTTATCTACAAGTTCTTATGAACGAGCACTATCCAGTCTCGCATCATACAACTCAATTATATGCAAGAGTGCCCGAGCTAGCAAATGTGCTCCGGTATGTACATGGATCAATGGTTGCTTTGCGACTAGTGATGTGTCACCAAGGAGAACCTCATACCCCTTATGAACTTTGGTTCATGACGGGCTCGACAGCCACTCTACGTCTAACCGCTTGTCACTCAAAAGAACCTACGAAGCATCAGGTCATGCCGGTGCCATCCGTCACTCTACATCCAGCCGACACATGGTTCACATGAATAGTGGTGCTCTATTTGTACTGTTGTCACATATTGCTACTTAATCTATCTTGAAAATGCATTCCTGCAAATAATGCGGGGAATAAACTGGAAATTTGAAGTAATCTACCCCACATGCAACACATAAACAAATAAAAAGATGCAACAACAAATTCTTAGACAAGATTCATAGCAAATAATATATTATATTTAGTTCAAAAGTGCGGCGGCACAAATCCTGCCACGTTGAGAGGAAAAAGGTGTTTTCTCACTATCTAGCTGAAAAGAAGAAAAGGAAAATACACACCATGGAATGCTCTAAAAGTTCTAGCTTCAAATGTGTAGACAAAGCATGCCAACCCACTATCTTATCACCACTAAGACTGCATTTTTCTAAGAAAGTAAGGGCGTAACCCTTGAAGCTTTCCATATCAAATCCCATAAAATATCTCAAAAAGTTTCTGTCGACAAGACGAAGGAGCCACCAAAGGCTTTAGCTATGATAGAAGAGGTAGAGGGACATCCCCAAGTATTTCTAACAAGGCATTAAAGCATCCAAGTCGAACTAGATTTGATACTGCCAAAGCAAGATGACAAGGAAATTCACCTACATCAATTGAAACGTTGATATAAAAGTGACGGTCGATAAACGTCTAAAAAATGACCAGAGGGTGCAGGTCCAGATTAAGTAATGATACAAGATCCATCTTAGAGCACTATTCCGAACAGTAGTCTAAGACGAAGATCAACGTTCAGAACAATAACACTAAATGCAAGTTTGAAAAAACATTCAAGAGCATTTGGAGAGAAAGAGGAAGACGAATTTAGTTGCTTTTACCCATAGACAACCGTGGAAAATTTGGATGCATTTAAGGAACTCACGAGGTAAATTTTTTATGGATTCAAGTGGAAAGGGCAGTGGGGTATTTATATACCTACCCCTTCAATCATAGCCACTGTATTTATAAAGGTAAAAGGATCTCAACTATTTAGATGCAATCAAGTGCTATGTCACACCATGTATGTAGGAGACGTCATGCGTCTCTACCACACCTTAAAAAGTGTACCATCGCAGCCAATGGTGTATAGGCAAATGGTGGGCGTGCTAAATGCATGGAAAAGTAGCTGATCGACAAGTCCTTTATGATTTGACAAGACCGTACCTGTATATGGGTACATACTTGGAAGGCAAAATGTTGCACAATTTTCTCACAAGTAATTATCAAGCCGATTAAGGCATGAAATATCCCAATCAAAGCCGTGCTAGCTATTCTTAGGCTTGGCCTATTCATGTTGGCCTAGACTCAAGTTGGTTCCAAATCAATCTATCCACCAAACAAGGCATCAAGCTAAAGGCTGACCATCTTAGCCTTGGATGGCACTCACATCCAATTCATTAAGTGAAGACAAACTAAATATAACCCTACCCGGTCCATTCCATCCCGGCTTAAAGATGATCGGCTCTAACCTACCAACCCACTCTCAAGCTGACCCTAAGTCAGTCTGTCCACTCAGCATCGCTTTAATTGCCAACTATTTTAACTTAGGATTGCTTCAAGAAACCAGCGTACTCAATAAGGCCATCTTAAGAGTGACCCGTCGTTGGCACGACTTTAGTACAACTGCCTTTGACCTGTCCCAAGCAACCTGTCCTGTCGTCTCACATCCAACATGGCATCCTCTTCCCAACTTGGTCCTTAGCCACTTTCAGTCTCCTTCATACCTTCAGCGGCCGACCAACTAACTCAGCAAACATTGCCATACATGTACAAAAAAGTAAGAGACAAACCCTGCAGCCATCTATACCAAGCATTACAGCGAAGTGACATAAAGCACATCTCTACTCCTGTAGCAAGCCATCGACATTTAATGCGCATTAAATGCCAAGTTTGCACCAAGTATAGAGAAACAATTGGTATATATCTCAGCCACACATCCCTTTGTACTTTACAACTATCTACCATTAGCCTAAGCAATCAGATCAACGGCCAAACACTCTTCCCGCTTGTTCCACAACACAATCTCAACCATCCACTATTTATTTCAGCTGCTATAAATACCCCATGCACCAACACTTCAAAGGGGTTGGAAAATATATGAATTTTGGATATATACTATACATAATTCAGATCTCTACACATAGCAAGTTCTTAAAATGATCTTGGCCATACATAGCTGTAATTTCCAGTCACTTTATCGATAAATTGATTTCCGGTCATATTATTGGTATTTCTTCGAACTATTTATTTTTGTAAACATATTTCAAAAACAAGTTTATCATCATTAGTTATTAATCAAAAGTGGTTTAAAAATTTATAAAATCAATTTAATCACATTAAATCCAAGATTCAAATATTTAAATAATTTACATACTTAAATATGAAGTGTTTGAAATTTTGGGTGGTTAAATTTTTCACACTCATCATTTAATAGAAAGTCCTTATTTAAAATTTAAATTCATGCAATGAAATATATTAATGCATCTTCACACACACAAGCCAGTCAATAATAACATTACATAAATATACAACATGCCATAAGCTGCAAAGCAACCAAGCACGCATAAATTAACATCCACTTTACATACGTGAAAAAACAATCAACCATGGTCATAAGTAACTCGTTCAAATTCATTTCAATCAAACATACCATACGACCTCCATAAACATAGCAAACAACATATGTATAACTTTCAACAGTTTTCTATGAAACTTTTCTTCAATTTTAATATATACATGATTCCAAAAAAATTCAGAGTATCCAAAATTAGGAAAAATTTCGGTAGGGTCTCCTGTGTATGTAGATACATAAAATTACATTGCTTTGCAATTTTATGTGGCTTGTTTAGTCTTAAAGTGAGCATAATCTATTTCTAGCAAAGTCTGAATGTTGATTTAAGTAAACTAAGAGTATTTTCGAATCATGGTGTTACAAAGGGCAAGATTATTTTAGGTTCTATTCCTTTTTGTATTATTCATTCATGATGTTTAACCCTGACCAAATTCACATGTATGTGTATTAAATTGCCAATTATTGGATTTAATCTAAAACCTTTTGTGTATTGTCATTTGATAATAAAACTAATTTTGTGTTTGATTTAATTTGTGTATTGTTATTGTTCGTTGGATCTAAAACTATTTATTAATGTTGATTTGGTTTTCCATAATAAAATTTACATATGTTTTCATCTACTTATGATTATGGATTTGGTATTCAATTTATGGAGTTGTATATATTTACACATTTTCAACTTTATGTTATCCAGAATTGTAAACCAATGTTAAGTTAAACCTCTTAGTAAAGTTAATCTTATTTTTAAATAAATATATCTAATGTTTTACTATTTAGTCAAATACATGTATTTAAAATTTAATCATGTTATTGGAGATATATATTATATATTACTTTTGAATTAAATAAATATATCCTTTTGTATTATATATTACTTTTGTCAACGTATTTCAACTGTTTTGTTTACATGTTAGTTATGTGTTTTATGAGAGATTTAAGGATGTGCCTAGGGGAAATTCAGTAGTTCATTGTAAATTATAAACTCTGCAATAAAATATCATTCGAAATAAAAGATGTTTGTTTTTGTTTATACTTGTTATATAGTGATATACTAATTAAGTAACTAATTTAAGTATATTAAAATAGAAAATCATTAAATGATATGTTATGTGATAATAATCACAATGAGTAGTGATCATGAATTATCATAATATAAAATAAGATATTATTTCAAAATATTCCTGGTCAAGCTGTTTCGAGAAAATGATATCGATACATCAGTTGAGGCCAGAGTGCATAACTCTCTTCCAATGTAATATAGTGTATTATTCATGACTGCCGGGGACACTAAGGGGTAATGTACTCATAGTTATTGGATAGCCATAGAATGAATCATCCTAGAGTTTCCTATTGGTTCATAATAACAAGGTTATAGAGGAAAATTCAAGCTGATAACGTTATAGGTTCCCTTAACTAAAGGACACTATGGAACTTCAATGTGAATACTCTACATTGATTATAGTTAAATCACAATGTGGCAATCTATCGAGTGAGTACAGTTGGATTTGAGTTGAATTGCTAGTGAAGCATTATTCAATAGAGAATTCATCTTCTCAGTTGTGAGAGTTAGTATCATGGTAGTTATAGTCAACTCAAAGTCAAAATCTCTGGCTATGGTAGTACAGACAATAATAAATGTTACATTGAACCAAGAAATTTGTTAGCATGATATTGGAATTTCGACCAAAGCCAAAATCCATAAATCCTTAAGTGATACAGTGTTGATGAAGTGAATGTATGTAAATTATCATTACTAAAGGTACCGCTTAAGAAAAAGTGAAATTGAATTTTACCAAAAAGAACTATGTAATGAATTCAGCTAAACTATTGCACCACTAACTAAGGTGATGTGTTAACGTTAAAATTTGAGTTGTTCAGAATTAATCAATGATTGAATTTATACCTCCGAGTCGCAACCGCATTTGTGAATTCTCCAAAAACCTAACGATTTAGTTTGTTTGTAAAATGTTAGAAATTAATTAAATTAATTTCCATTTGAGAATTATTAATTACTATTAATTTATTTGATGGGTTGGGGTTGTTTATAATTATTTGAATACATATATATATATATAAGTTATATTTATGCATATCGATGTACGATATCGTGTACTTTTAGTAGGATTGAAATAGATGACAATCAATTGAAAGTTGTTATTGGAATTTTGTGTCATATGATGGAAATAAAGGCTAGCCATACAAACGACAGTGATTGAGTCGATCGATTGAAAATTAAGGAGGGGTTAATTAGATAGTTTGAACTAAAAGAATTGGAAAGGTTCCATTCTTTCAATTAAGACAAATCCACTAATTTTATTTTATTTATTCATCTTTCCTTCTTCTCTTTTCTCTAAGCCATTCCAAAATTTTCTTTATCATTTTCGAAAAAAATCAACTACAAATCAAGTCAAAACATCAAATAAAATAAAGAGCTACGTGGTTCATCCATTTCTTGCAAAGATTGAGTGTTGATTTTTATGAATCTGATGAAGATTTACAAATCACGGTGTCACGCATTAGCAAGATCCATAAGGTAAGACTTCTTTTTCATATTTATATTCTGTTGTGTCACTTTATGATGATTATACACACACATAGGCATCCATACACATCCATATATATATATGTATAACATATGGTCGTTATGATATATAATTGACATCATAATCTAAACAATTAATTAGATGATTTGATTTAATTTCATTCATTTGTTTAAAACTGAAAATATTTATATATGCATAGAATTATAATTTCATTTATACATATAATTCAACATATATGTAATGATTTTTTAAGGTAATATATACCTTTAGTGAGTTAAATAATATTGATTTGAATCATTTTGAAACATGAAATACATTAGCATTGTAACATCCCGTATTTTTAAGCCATTGAATTTGAACATTTAATTCATTTTAAATGTTGAATATGGATTATAAATTGAATCTTGAAATAAAATAAGCTATAATTTTTAGTTATAGTAATTCTATTCAATTTCAAATAATTGAGAACAATAATTAAATATTGAATCGGGAATTTAATTGGTAACTGAATAATACTAATTCAATATTAGAATTGGGGTAATTGGTAATTTCGAGTGTAAATGGAGATAAAATTAGATTCTAAAATTTAATTTAGGTCTAATTGGGTTTGAGTTTTAATATTGGACCATTGGAAGAAATTAAAAGTTAATAGATTGAATTTGGGATTTTATATTAATTTAATAATAGGATTTAATAATATAAAAATGCAATTAATCGGATTTTGAGTCGAAATGAGTCAAAATGATTGTTAATATGTTTATAAATGTTATATGATTTATTGTAAAGTTAATAAAAGTTTTAAAAGTAAAATTTTAAGCGTTTTCGATAATTTGGATAATTGTCCGATTTAAATAGACGAGTTAAAATAGCCTTCCGGGGCACAGTCTCGGAATTCGACGAAACCAGTTCCATTGGATCCGTAATAGTTAGTTATTATCGGATTTCAATTTTCGTAGCAATCGGAGTTGTCGTTTGACCGTGGCAGCTCGAAACGCATCGAAATCGTTTTAATCGATTTAATTTGAAATTGATCGTTTAATTCTGTAACTCGCACGTATGGCCGAATTAGCTTACGAAACATGTTACATTGTGTCCGGAATGCGGAAAAACCCTAGGATTGCCTGTCGAAACGCGTAGATTGGAGTTCGTTTGCATAGGGCATTAAAATATGAAGAGCAAGATTAAAATAATATTAAATAATTATATATAGTAACATATATCGTTCAAAACCCTAGCTCAAAACGTGAGCCGCCACTTAGGGTTGTTTCAATGGCCGAAACGCGTCGATTTTCCCCTCTCAATCTCTCTTTATGCTCTCATTAATAGCAGAAACTTCCAACATGAAGATGGAAGAGCATGGCGAGCTCTTCACATCCGTACGACGGAGATCAAAATCGATGGAGTGTGGAGGTCTGGAAGGAGACGCGTGCGTCGGCCGTATGGTCACATTTTTCTCGACCTATAGGGTACCGAGCTTCGCTGGATTTTGGCTGATGGAAGGTGGCGCGAAGGGCTATGACGTGGGGTAGGTCGATCGTGCTCTCGGTGATGGTAAAGTGAGCGTTTACAAGCCCTAGGCAGCGGCTTTGATGGGTTCGATGTCCTAATGCTTGCGTATGAGAGGGGTATTGATGTGGAGTCCCAGATCTTTCGGCTGAGATGGTATTAAATTTTAAAAATTAAAAGAATTTGTTTTAATTTTATATACAAACTATAAAAATTTATATCTAATGCATACGACATCAGATTGGAACGAAATTTGCGGCGCCAGAATCGCAGAATCGAATACTACGCGACGGTGCAGATCCGGAGTCATTCCGGGCAAGTAGAAATTTGAGTTAAATCGAACGTCATTCGGTTTAATTTAAATTTCGAACGCTCGCCGAACTCAAGGTGAGTTATTCTCACTCACATCTGGATATTGGCTGATTTAAATAATAAATATTTAAATATCTGTGTGATTGGTTGCATATTATTGTTATTATCAGTCTGGATTGATATTTATGTATGTGATGTGCTAATATTTGTGGATACGGGGAAAACAGGTTGGAGGGATCCAACTGGATTCCTCACAATGTAGTAATATTTTTATAGTTGATGATGATGCCTGTTATATATTATGATTGATAAATTTGGGATTAAATTGTATTGTGAAATTGTGGGACAAGCTATAAGCCCCAGATGTTGAATTATAAAGAAATTAGGAGTTTTAATTTTAAAGAAATTAAATTGGATTTTCAAAAGAATTTAAGAAAATTTATAAATAAGGAATTTAAAGGAATATAAAAAATCAGAATCTGTTTGGGTGGAAAACTGGAATGAAATTTGTATTAAAATATTGCCAAGTAAATTATAAATCCATAATTAATTATAAATGGAGGAATTGAATTCTAGAGAAATAAAAGATATTGATAAATAATGAATTTTAAAGAATTAAAATTTGAAATTTATTTAGAATGGAAATTGAAAATTCGTAAAATCTGGAATGATAAACAAAGAGAAAAGTTATCAATTGATAAATGTGAAAGTAAATTTATGTTATTAAACCATAAAACTAAATTGAAATAAATCGACAGAAATCGTGAGAAGGATTTCTGTGGTGTTTAAGTTGAAATGAGATTCCTTGGGATAACCAAGTTCGAGTTTAAACTGATTATATAAAAAGAAAGTTTTAAAAATTCAAACTTGTTTAAAAGTGTGTTTGGAAATTATTATTTTAAAATAATTATTAATAATTAGCAATAGTAAATTTTATAAATACCTTAATAATTATTTTTACAGATGGATTTGTTTAAAAGACTGGTTTTGGACTTAAGTCATTTGAAATTAGTATTTATCTTATTAAAACACTACTTTTAAATTTAGTTTAATAAAAACCTTATTTAAAATCAAAGTTTATATCTTAATAAATGGTTTTACTGTACATATTTTGAAATTATATTTTGAGTAAGTAACTAGAAGTGAATTTACGTATTTTAAAGTATATTTCAATATAAAATGTTTTTAACTGTTTTCAAACTAAGTTGTTTTGAACTTGGTTATTCCAATGGAAATATATGGTAAAGGATTTACCTTGTAAAGGAAGAATTTTGGGAAATTGTTTCAAATGAGTTTTGGAAGTTGGAAAATATATCTTTTAAAGATTTTTGGGTAAATAAATAATATGGGAATTATTTATGGTGTGATGGATGCTTATGGATGTTTATGAATATAAATTGATAGTTAAATCACCGACTATCAATATTGGACAATGCGTGATCGTTACGAAGAGACCGGGATCGAGATTTATTTCTCGAAAACCACTTCGATCCGATTTGTACGTTTCGTGCGAAAAACGTGTTCGGAGTCGGAGATGGAGCAGTGAAGTGCAAGGGCTAGTCGCTACTAATCCTGAGGTTATTTTCAAAATGGATGTAGTAGGAGTAGTACCTTCGGTTCCGTTCGAACCCGGGACGGACTTGTATGGACGAATGCTTGCGAAACATCATCAGGTGGACGATGGGAATTCTGAGTGAAAACGTTCTAAAGGTAACGCTTAGCCTCAAGCCTCATCAACCTGGAATGACTGAAAATCAGGGGATATGCAGCAAGGTTAGGTGGTTCATGCCCAAGCAGGACAAGATATTTCCCCTGTCTAGATGTCCCTTATATATTTCGGCTTAGTGGGTGGTTGGGCGCGCCAACCACGGGGTTTATCTTGTTCGGGACTGTTCAGTAAGGAATGGTTCCGGCCTTGTGTTGCAGGGGATGAAGGGAGTAGTCCTCGGTACGGTGTTCTAGACCCCGTACTGTGACAGGTGGTACCCCAGTGCCTAGTCATTGTTGGAAATCCATTCTCCCTACGAGCCTTGTACGAGTTTTGTTTGTATTACCCACTTTTGTGGCTAGTAGCTGGAATTTAATGAATGTAACAATCTTGGCTATTTTATAAGTATTTGTAAATAGACACTATTATAATATCAGAGGATTTCTATAAAAAGTGTTTTAGCTATCGTAAGGTAAAAACCCGACATGTTTATTTGTGGCGTGGTCTTACGAGATACTTTTGTTTTCAAAGGATTTTTGAAACTTTAATAATCAATTTGGATGTATTATTATCAGCTGGTATTCCAGACTGACTCGGGTGTTATTTCATTATAATGCTCGGGTCAGACCGAGTATTATATGTTCAGGTTAGGTTGCCATGGAGCAGGAGAGGAGCTGGAGTCCGAGATGTATATATGTATATATATATTCCGCTGTTGTGATTGTATGGTATGTCTGATTGGTGATTGTTGATGTATGTGATACTCTGATGATATGATGTATAAAAAGTTATAGATTTCATTTTGTGTAAAGTTCTATATTTACTATTATATTTTATTCCGCTGCGACTGTGAGATTCTGATATTGATTAGTTTCTTCTTCTTCTATCTCTTCTTCTTTAACACTAATGGTTCGTAATTCTGTGCCACTTGAGTTAATAGAGATAGAATAGTGTTGATTCAAGGGGTACGGATTCGTGGGCTGTCACAAGCATCTTGTTTTAAACTTTATGTATATGTTTTAATTTTAAGTGATGAAATTAAATATTATATATATAATATTAAATATTTATATATAAAAGAATTTAGAAATACATGAATCTTATGTTTATTGTAAAATAATTGAATTTAATATGTATGTGTATAAATATATATACTTTGAATAATTAAAATTATTTTCAACTTCATAATTATATATGCATATATATATATATATATATATATATTCTTTTAATATTAGTACTTAATTCATTAATGTAATTTTTCCAATAACCTAATGTAATATAGATCGAAATTTTGAATGAAACTTGCCAAACCAAATTTAGATATCTAAGTTTGAATTTGGGTTTTAAAATTTCCATTAGTCAATTTATGTTAAGTTTTGTCTAATCAAACTTAATTATTAATATTTAGAATTCATTATATTTTGTAATCAAATATACGCTTTACATTAATAAAATTAAATTGAGGTAGTTGATATATACCTATAAATTACATTATATACATAATAGATATAAATATCAATACCTACATATGTATATATTAACCTTGTTATTGTTTTAGTGTTTTAAGTCACGTTAAATATTTTTATCACCATATTTCATTTTGTATAACGATGGTTATAGTTTTAGTAGAATGTTTGCAAATGGGGAAGGTGTAATCAGTTATTAACATCGTATTTTTACCTTTTTCCTTGTTGATCTTGATGTTATCACATCCAAATCTAATAATATGTCCATTCCATTTTAAACACCTTATAGAAATATGAATATATTTGATATATTCGTACTTTTTTAACATTATGCTTGATAAACATAGATTTAATTAACTACATTAGAAAGTGAAATAAAATTGGATTTTATTTAAATTAACTAGAATGGATCTAGTAAAACTCACTAGACTTCATAATCCCATTTGAATTGCATTTCACCTTTGGAAGATCGGGCCAGTTCCTTTCAATGATACCAGAGCAAGGTTAGTTGAGGCGTACACCTAGTATACTGGCAGGCCCAGGTTCGATCTCTGTAATTGGCATGAAAAGGTTCTCACATTGTGATCTATGATGACACATTACATCTTACTGCTACATGTCCTGTAGGAGTTATGCTAGTCAAAAGGCTACATATAAAATTCGCTTGTGAGGTACCTAGTTGGGTCACACCAAAGGAGTTTGGGCTGGACCAACAATAATATCGAAGACCAAATGGTTTGTGCGATCTAATTAACATCTTTATGACCAACTAATTAAACCTACCTATTTGATATGCGTCTAGAAAACTAGTGCCTTGGTTTGGGGTTGAGTATTCAAATATTCTCCTTTCTCTAGCTGTCAGTCTGGCCCAATGGCTGGAGTAAGTCCAAAAGGTAGGCCTAAGTTGATTTGGGCCTTGGGCTGATTTTCCAATTCAGTTTGAAATTTTAAAATGTATTTTAAATTTAAGGTATGAAAGGAAAATTTTGTGAAAGCTATAAAAGTAACAAAAAAAATTCAAAATTTTTTGTTAAATTAAAATAATTAATTTTAAATTAGCATAAATAATTAGTTAAAATTTTAGTCAATTAATTCACATACGCACACACATAGATAGGTATGTATGTAACTATAACTGTTATAGTTATATATTTATCTTAAATTTATTTAAGATGAATTTTATCAAACTTTTGAATTAATTTACAAATTTAGTTAAATCGTTAAACTAAATAAATGAATTTTTATGTAAAATTAATTAAAAGTTAATCAATTTATATATGCACACACATATAATAATATACATATATAAAAACTATAAATATTATAGAAAATTATTTATCATAAATAGTTTAAGATGAATAATATGAAATTTCAAATTTTTTATACAAATCAAATTAATTAAATGTGATTTAGTTAATAAAATTAAATAAATATGAATTAATTAAAGATTATTTAATTAATAAAATACATACATACGTATATAAAATTATATAAGCAAATTATATTATTTTTAATTCTGGCAAAATAAATTCGGTTTTTGTCAGAATTTAAATCAGCATGACAGTTGCATGATTTTATAATCAAAATAATTTTTTAAATTTTTATGAAAAACTGCAAAAAATTGTTGATAAAGAAAAACTTGCAAAATTTTGCAAAAACTTGTTTGCAACATTGAAACTACAAATATTTTAACATTTCTCTACAAATATTTGCAGAGTATTCTGCAAACACCCTAAAATTTTAAAATAATGTTTTTTTTATAACATGTTTTTGGAAGGAGGTAGTTGCATATTTCAAAAATTAAAGACGGTGCTTTAAAAATATTCCCAATAAATGAAAACTTATATAACTATATATGCATAAGCCTAAGTCTAATAGAAATAAACCCAAATGGATTTTTGGGATAAGTACATATATAAAGTAAGTGTACTGTGATTTCATATGTGTTCGACACTTGAATCACGAGGGTGTTTTCATAAGAAATACATTATTCCTTAAATCAATATCACTCAATACATACATATATTAAAGATTATGAATCCTTAATATATAAGTTGTCATATACTATTTATATATTAATATAATGTATGCTCTTTGGTTGTTGAGCAAACTCAAGCCAGAGATGTTATATGTAGTACTATTAATATATTGTTAGACAAGGTAAGATGCATGCACATATTTGGTGAGCAAACTCAAGGTACATATATTATACTTAAGCCATCGTGAAATGGTGAGTATGAGTGAGTAATAGGCTGCGATTTATTAAGCAAACTCAAGGTTGAGATTGAGATTGGAAGAAAGCCCACGGATTAGGAGTTGTATGTGATACAACTGCTAAAGTATTATCCATCATTTATGAGGCTTATTGAGTAAATTCAAGGTTAGAATCCCAATGAAAGCGATCCCTAACACCCAGTAGAGAAGTCGAAAGATATTATTGTTGTTTTTCTCAAGGTTTTAAGGAACATAAAAATCCAATGGAAGCCTTATTAGAAAAATAAAATGGTAACATTTAACCATTCTAATACTGTAAAAACATATGTTGTGTAAAGTTAAAATAATATACATTGATAAATTTATGCAACTAATATAAATTAATAAAATGTTTATCAGTTAAAATATACGAATCAACCGCACTAAGCGTAACACCCATAATTTGACATTAGTTATTTATTTAGTTAGTTAATTAATTAGGCTCCAAAATGGAATCTGTGCAAACGATGGAATTTGACCATGAAACATGCACCATTACGTTCGAGGAAAATTTTTGAGCAACTTTAATATTTCGAGTTTTGCGATCAGAGTCCAAACGAAGAATTTACGAACGAAAAACAAATTCAGAATGAAAATAAACAAATAAGAAAAATTGACGATTGTAATTATTCGCTCAGGCCCACAGACCGACCATTCACTCCAACCAGTCGACTGGTGCATATTGACCTATTGGGTAACCGCGAGCACAATAAACCTTGGCCACAACAGCCCGGGTTTAGTATATTTTGATCTTATGGTTTGGTTGATTCTAGCGCCTATAAATTCAGGCCTTACTGTCCCTTCTCTTCTCATAATTTTATAGAGGCAATGGCGAAGCTCTGCCATTTCTTATTATCCACATTCTTTCTAAATTATAAAAATAAGATATTCGTATCCATATCTATACAAATCGGAGAAGAGTAAAAATCTAATAAAAAAAAGAAGAGAAAGGAATCAACTATACGCGGATTTGAGGTAATTTAGATATATCTGTATTTATTTTCTCTCCCTATCCTAAATCTCTTCTTAGATCTGTTGTCTAATGCATGTATATACCCATTTATATATATCTCTTGGATTAAAAAGGATTCGGAGATGAATCAAAGGTTTAGATATAGAGATTTGGATCGCTTTTAAAAGTTGAGTAGGAAATTTTATAGATTGTTATAATATAAAAATTATCTCGTTGGTGTTTATTTGATTTTTATGCCTAATTATATAATTGTATACGAGTTATAGACAACGAATTGAATATGGTCTGAATAAAATAAATTTCGCCTACATATTCTAGTTTCTGAATTTATTTAGAATTATTTACAACCTGATCTAGAAACCAGTCCCAAAAGTATGAATTTAGAATATTGGTTTGAATGAAATTTATTTCAGATCTGGAATAGGTTGTATAATAATGTTATAAATTTGGATTATTGCCCAAATTTTGTTGGAATGTAAACTTTTCTATGTTTGGAATTGTTGGAATTTAGATTCATTTAATATTTGTAAATTAGTTTGATTTATTTTCCAAAATACAGCGTTTGATCTAGCAAGGAATAGATGCAAATAGAAAGAGAAAGAGACGTGTAAAGTATGAATTCATTGTGGCTTACACTGCCTATTTCAGTAATAAAAGAAATGATTATTCCTTGTAATTTCAAACAATGTAATCTTTTAAAGTTAAATCTTTTATTTTGGCTAATTTATGGAAAATTATAGTAGATAAACTTTTTAGACATGAATTCAATAATTTAATATGGAAAAGAATATTCTTGTAAAGATATATAACTAGAGCTTATTTGATAAAAGTAAATATTTGTAGGTAATTTACTGTGCCTATAATAATTAAGTAAAAAAGCTAGTAACGATGCTAGAGTGAATATTTGCGTTAAGGATAATTAACTAATGGGAAAGAAATTTAAAGGTTGTAACACCAATAAATGAAGAATAAATGGTAATAAATACAAAAGTTGCAATAATTTGATAGGGTAAATGGTTAATGGGACTGATAAAAATGGAACAGATATAAAAGGTCACTAATTTGAAAATAGTAATCATACATAAATGTCTAAGGAAATGTCCGTTGCAATTTTATGGACAAATTGACATTCATGAGCATTAAACGAGGATTTTTGGGTACATAAATTTTTAACGTAAATCTTATTGACTTAAATAAAAAGGGAATTAGTAAGCTAAGTCCAGTGTCTATTTAAGATAACATAAGAGAAGACCAAGGATGGTTAATTGGACTTAGTAGGTTAGTGATGCGAGATCAGTAGAGTCACTCGACGGAAGACTTCCCTTCACTTTGAAGCTACCATCAGTTGGGTGTACTTACTAATAATATGATTATCACCAATCTTGGGACCCATGATGACGTAAGAGATTTGGCCCGCTTTCTTAATTGGATAGTATTAAATGGTCCAAATTTGAAATTAGGAGCGATAGAGGATATCTCCATAGGGGTTCGCTTCTGGTTTGAGATCTTAAGTGGTTGTAGGGTGTGCCTCTCTCCTAAATGGGAGTATTAAGTAACCTATTGAGATTCCAAATAAATAAGAATGCCTCTAAAAGGGTTTACTTTGGTGTTGAGGACTTAAGTGGTTGTAGGGTTCGCCTCCTTACCGAAAGAAGTAACCTAATGAGATTCCATATTTGTGATTAAAGAGTGATAGTGGATACCTTAGGAAGGGCCGCTTCAGGTTTGAGGTTTTAAGTGATCAAAGAGTTCGCCTCTTTCCTATTAAAGAAGTATTAAGTAGCCCAATGAAATTTCCAAGAAATGTCAACTAGATAGTACCAGTGAGAAGTTCGCCTTGGAGTTGGGTATTAAATGATAAAGGCTTATCTATAAATAGGTGCTAAATGGTCCGGGGTCCGTCTGGGCCTTATTAATAAGGTATTAAGTGGCTTGAGTACAATCTCTCACATTACGGAGGCCGTAATTACGATAGTACCACTGAGGAGCACTCCTTATGAATAGGTCTTAAATGATGGGTCTGCCTTAATTAAGGTCTTAAATGAACAGAGTCTGGCTATTTTTCATTAAAAGGTATTAACTGACTTGGGTATTATTTATTACATGGCTATAGTATTATTTATTACATGGCTATGATACTAAGTGACGGGGTCTACCTTGAGTAAGGTCTTAAACAGCAGCGTCGACCTATTTCTCTTTTTAAAAGTATTATAGAAGCCCACTTCATATTTATAAGTTTTAAGTGGAAAATGAGTTTTGAAGTATTGGGTAGTTGATAAGGCTTCATCGGTATTTTGTACCACAGGAAGTGGTAGGTAAGTAACCATGTGTGCAATAAAAGGTTAGATTAGAATTGCTAACCTTAATGGACATAACAATTAAATGGAAACCAATCTGTATAAATTTATGTTATAGACAGTTTATATTTCCAATCACCAAAACATTGTTCTGACCCCCTCCTCATTACAACCCACATGATAGAATTTAGAGGAACATGTCACTGGAGCTAGATGTTGTTGTTGAAGAAATATTTTTTCTCTTATGCTTGATGTTGATGTGACAATTCACTATCCAAGAAATACCATTAATTCCTAGGTAGTGGTCATAGTAAGTATTCTTATCCTATTATTTTTTTCGCTGAGAGTTTAGATTTTTATCAATCTTTGATAATGCTCATGCTTATTTACAGGTACCAAATCCAACGATTTGTGCATTGATGTGTTGAATATGCAAGTATATGATTTTTGTTTGATGATAATAAACATATATATATATAATCATTTAAATGTATTTGTTAATGTACTATTTTATTTTTCACATAACTAAATAAATATTTTCTGAATAAAATAAATAACACAGAATTTAATTCAAATGGATATTTTATTCAAATAAATGTTTATTACAAATTTGAGCTCTCACTATATATATATATATATATATATATATATACAACTTTCAATTACATTACAATTTCATTCACATCACATTTTTCACTATACATACATTTACACCTCACTACATATCACTCATTCGCTCATATTTATCTTCAACTCCATTCCAGATTGAATCCAGCATCTGACCAATCTGCAAAATAAACACTAATGCAGTAAAATTGAAAAGAAAATATTTTGCAATGTAAAATAAAATGTATATTTTTTGAAAATATTATATGCCTCGGTTATTTGGGTTGTTCGTCATCATTTAAATTTTAATTCATCATACACGAACAACTTGTGACATGCACAGTGTATCACTGTACATGACACAAGGCCATGCACAGCGATATACACTTGATAAAAATGCAGGGATATGGGTCAAACCCAATCAAAAGCCGGGTTCAACTCAAGTGCAATACAAATAAAGTCATGACACGAGCACAATGTCAAACCCGAGCTTTAAGATGGATTCAACATAGGTGCAAGTACAAAACATGGGTCAAGACAAAACTAAGGTGGCTACAGTAACAAGCATACTTGTGTGAACATATATGTGCAGTAGAACCAAAAGGTAGTAAACAGTCCAGAGGAAACACAGTGAAACCCAAATATACACGAACACAATGTAACAGCCAATGATGAAGACATAAGCATATGCACCAGTGAAATAAAGAACAAACCCAATATTTCACAAATACTACAAGAAACAATGCTACAGAGATGTGTGGATACACAATGAAAATAAGTCTGGCAATAACATGAAGATATCATGAAGTTCAACGGCAAAATGCTTATGGTCAAGCAACAGACTACAAACTCACAGTGACAAGAAGCTCAACCAACATTTCAGGAATGAAACAGCATGCACATAAACAAGAGTGGCAACAACAACCATGAAGTGCACAAGTGCACCAACAACTCGAAGAATGCAAAACAATGTCACCAGTGAAACAAAATAAACATAATATCATATATATACATATGTACTCGAGGCAAATAGAGCTCAATGCAATCAAGACACGGTGCAAAAGAGATAAACAACAAGTATTGATATACAGTGATATGTATGAAACAAGTCAAAGACTGCAAAACTACAAGCATGAACACACAAAGCCGAAACAATGACAAAGTAGTTTTGAACAAAGACACAGAAGCCAGAAAAAGGTAGCTATTTCAAGTTGACTCAATGCATTTGGAATTTCAAAATGAACAAGTCGGTGTCAAAGTCAAACATTGTCACAATATCAAGCCGCAAGTCAGTCGACATCGTCAGAGAATTCAAAGCCATGATGACCAAGGAATCGAGCCGTGATAATCAAGCAACGAAAGTTACGAATTGAACTAGTCTTACCAAATCATATACACTCAAGCAAATCAAACGGCAAATAAACTATTAGACAAATTCAATTCGAATGAAACTTTTAGGAATTAAAACCCTATATAAACCATAACATCATCAGCATACTAGGAGCATTCGAGTTCGAGCAAAATAGAAAACAATCAACAACTCGAATCGAGTTCGAATCAAGGCAAAACAACAGTGCATTTAAACGACATTATTTACATAACGGATTTAGTGATTCAAAATCAATATTGGGAGCAGCTGCAAGCTTAAAAGAACTGAGCAAATCATAGCCATCAATTCATTAGACAAAGAAACCATAGATAAATTGAATTCAAACATCAATTTCAAGCGGCGCCTCAGTTATCACAGAACCCTAAAGCTTTTTAAAGAAGAGGAACGAACGAAAATTAAAACAGCCATTGTCACAAACGAACAAGGAATCGGGCCAAAGGATTAAAAGAAAAAGGAAAAGGTGATTCACATTTAAATTTTTAATTGGGCCAGTCTAAAATATTTTGGGATTTAGTTTATTTAAATTAGGGTCTTTTCTTATTAAATTGTATTTAAATTTTGTATTTTTCATTTAAACCGTTGTAAATTCTAGTCGTGTGACTAGGGGACGAACTACGGTGGTGTAGTTCAAGAATTCGCAACCCAATAGCTGAGCGTAGAGTTAGGTTAGTCGAAAGCGCGTGTCACGAGTTTACATGTGTAAGCGTCCGACTACTTAATTTCTAGTAGAAATCTTGGGAGCAGCACGTAGGCAGGGTTTTGCCGAAGCTGGGTAAATATGTGTGTTCTATTTTCTACTTTTATTATTCTGCTATTATCTGTGTTGCTACTATTCTACTATATCTGTGCTGAAATTATTTTATACTTCCGCATTAAATTTTTATAATTAATAGTATCACCCTATTCACCCCCCTCTAGGGTGAAATCGATCCTATATGATGGACTTGAGTTTTAATTTTTGTTGAAATTTAGGCTCATTAATCTATGGGTTGTTACATTTGGTATCGAAGCCTAAGTTAGTAGATTAGAGGAATTAGGATAAATTGAGAGAATGTATTCGTACTTTCTTATCTAGTAATATTATATTTTTATGCTAGATTCTGAGAGTTTTGATTATAAGGTAATTATAGTTCCACTCTAAAAGAATGACAAAGCAACTATGGGTTTGAAATATCTTAGAGCTGAGATTTTCATGCCGATTTCGAAGTTCCCCATGGAGTGTTGGCAATGCATGAAGCGCTATTGATGAAGAGCATGAGTATGATATATGGCTGAATTCCAAAGACTGCAAGTGTTCGACTTGATGGTTAAGATTCTAGATACCTTATGATTTTAGATTTTTAGGTCTAGTTGGAGACACACATTTATTCCAGATAGATGAGAAATTTGAGTCTGTATGTCGCAATTGTCTGAAAGCATGTTTTTGCTAGGGTGCATTCATTGATCGCCTCTAGGATGGCAAAGAGGATTTTATTTAAATAATTAATGTGAATTCTAGTCTAGAACCCATGAGAGATTTTTTATAAGTATGTTCTGGAAATGCTATAAATTTTGGAAAAAAGGGTTTTCAAAGGATTTCTTTAACCAAGGATTTATTTTGGAAATTTTTTTGTCGGAAAGTTTTGAAATTTTATTTTTCAAAGAAACATGTATACCATTAAGTTGGTCGTGTTAAGAAATTCTTAGTTTATAAAAGATTAATTCTTTAAATCCTTAAATATGTATATATATATATATCAGTAAAGGCTTAATATTGATTTTTGTAAGGAAATAGGTTTCCAATTTGGGAAATTTATGTTTTAAATAAGAGGTTTGTGGAAACCCTGAAATATTTATATTTATATATATATATATATATATATTTGATTTTAAAAAGGGGTTTTGGTATGAAATGGTTTCTATTATATAGAAACAAGCATAAAGGAGAATACAATTAGCTTAGTGATTTTTCGGTTCATAAAATCGAGATTATTACATTTTCTCTCTTTAAGTTACGGATAAAGTAGGAATGACATCAACTTTATTACGGTATGTAGTTTAAAGTGTTATAGTATCCACCAGTTGTTGGAAAAAATATTTCAATGCAAAGTAGGCAGGAAATAACAGTTGGAATATTTTTGGCTTTTTGAAGGTGTTGTTGGTCACAATAGCCTTGTTAACATTATTGCAACTTACCAAGGAAGGGTCTACACGGTAAGGTCGACACCGTTGTATGGAAGGTAAATTTTTTTTGGATGGGTTAAGCTGAGGATGGTGGGCGGAATGGTCATTAGAATATTAATTAATTTAACCGACCCTATTGGGTCTTGGTTCAGACCATGCCCAAATCTGGGCTAGCAGTCGACCGCAAGTGGTTGACCATAGTGGTCAACTGTTTGACCTAATAGCGGTCAATTTCTAGGTGGATTCGGACTGAATTCGAACCTGTAACATGACTATAAGTCGCATCCAAAACCATCAGTCACGGCATTCCCTCACCATTTTCTACCGAACCCCATTTCTACCTCCTCCTTCATCCACTTAACCAAAGCCTCTCTCCTCCATTCCTTCACCAAGGAATGCCAAAATTCTTGTGCATCAGATCTGTCCCCACCACCACTCTGGATCTAAACCATTTTCTCTCTTTTTCCAATCGCCTCTCAGCCAATAACAGCGCCACGCACCGGCGGCTTCTCCTCCCATCATCCTGGCCTCACACCGTAAGAAGCTATTTTTGCTTGACCGGAACGAGCGGAAGATCGTCACTTATCTTAAAATGGCGTACTTAATGAAATTCGGAGAATCCGCCGCTCTTGGGCTTGAAGGTATTTTCATTGTGCTAGGACTTGCACCGCTTCTCTGCTTTGAGACTTATGAACGGGAATATTATCCATGATGCGTCCGTCTTTTCGATGTACAGATGGCATAGAATTTTGATGATGGAAATAGTTGTACCAAGTCCAATGTGAAGGGAGTTCAAATCAAGATGACAAATGATGATCTCGCTAGGATTATGGAGATATCTGCAGTAGGCGTAGATTTAAATGACATAGAGATGATTGATTTTAAAATTCTACCGCAGATCTTTTTTAGAAATGTCGATGATTGGAGGATCAGAAATTTGTGATCGGTTTCCCGTATCGTCGTGCGCATCATCCAACGCAACATCATTTTGAAGATGGGAAGCCTCAACCAAATCTATACCTCTGTGTAGAGAGCCTCTTATGCTATAATTGGCGGCATAGTCATTTTGAGTCGGCGGAATAGGGGTCTTAAGGCTAAATTAACACTGGAGGAAGGGTGAATAATGTTTAATGGATTATATGAATATTATTCAAATTCTTTAATATTTTACTTGGAATGATGGAATTAACAATCACTGAATCAATGTACATATAAAAGTAAATGCAGTAAAAGAAAAAAGGAAAGAATGCACTAGAATTTTATACTGGTTTGGAGTTACCTTACATCTAGCCACCCACAATTCCAGAATCCCGGGCTTTGGGTAGAGCGACTTGATTTTCGAGCCACAAGCACACCCACTAGATTTATGGGCTACTAAGCACACCCAATTGATTTAAACATGCTACAATCACACCTACTTAGATTTCAAGGATACCACGCACACCACAGAGTATAAGCTTATGTTTAAATAGAGTTTACAAACTCGGAACTTTGATCTTGATTAAAATTGATCCCTAACTCTTTGAATAGCACTAGATCTTGAGAGAGATGAGAGAAATCAGAGAGTACATGAAGAGAATCAAACTAGTAATGATTGAATTTGATTCTGCATAAATTTTAATAGTGTTTTGTTAGAAATTGATTTAGAAATCAAGAGAGTGAAAATAGGAGAGAAAAATAAGAAAATAATTAATGAAAAATCGTTTGGAAGTCTGGTACATGTAGGGAAACAACGGTCATGTCCATTCGTGAAGAGATATCACAAAATGGCATTTCCTTTCAAAATTTGAATTTTGAAATTTACGGCTAGTATGATGACATATGGGATTTGGATATGTTGACATATCCTTCACAAAACTAAAAAATACTTTATAAAATAATTTTGAAAATCCATTGCATTGTAAAATAGTTTGATACTTTGTAGAGTCATTTAAGTATAGTTTATACAAATTTTAATCAAAATATAACTTAATAAAATTTATAAAATAATTTTGAGTGATTAAATAAGAATAATCAATGTAATATAAATAATATGTATAAAATCAATATAATTATAAATTATTAAAGTATAAACAAAAATTCAATTTATATAAACTTAAAACATTAAAATATTATCTTTATAAGCATAATAGATTGAAAATCGTTTTTGTAAATATTTTGAAAAGATTATTTAAAACCAGAATATTTGAAAAATAATTTAAAAAAATTAGAGAAGACGAGAGAGATCTGGAAAGCGCCATCAGGGTGTTAATATTAATTCAATAACTCTATAATTTATCTGAAATATCTTGAAACCTTGAACTCTTCAATACCCATGAGTCTTCATTCTTGAACTCTTGAATCTACTCTTGATATCAGCATCTTGAATCTACTCTTGATATCAGCATATTGATATTGTACAGTCTTCTTAATTGGGCTCGTGTTTTGATGCTGCATAAGGTCGATCAGAGAGTTGGTACCCAAAGGACTCGCTTTCCATTTTTCCACCTTCTCACTCAAGTGTTTAGGCATTATTAGGTAAATTTGAGCGGAGAGCTAGTAGTGAGGAAGGTCTCTCCCGCCATCTACTAGGCCACTATTAAGAGGATGAATATTTCTTTCTGCCTACCACACCACCTATACCAAGCAACAGAGCAGCAACACCAGCAATAGGGGATAGCGTAGGGCATCGAGGGATACTTAAGTTCTAAGCTTGTTCCTATCTGACAAGTTCAGGTAGAGCTCCGAGAGGTTAGGGCAGAATAGCAGCGCCAAGGATGTGAGATTGGATGCATAGCCGCTATATTACAACCATTCCACGATCGCGGCAATGGCTTGAGCTCCAACCGTGGAGCAAGGCCTTCTCACAATTTTTAGGCGATGTCTTATTTATGATTGTTGTGTCTTTTATTTTTAGCATTTGTTCTTTTCTTTTAGGTTGTTGGGTTGTAAAACTGTTAGTTGTCTCTTATAAATGGCATGCATGATATTATGAGTTTCTTTTCATTTTCTATATTATTGTTTCTAGATATGTGAACCATTCCTATATATACGCAATTATATAGTAGCAATATAAATATGGAAATCTCATAAAACACTTAAGTAACTGTAAATGGAATATAAGACTGAAAATTTAGAATAGTTGGAAATTTTAGCAAAGGACAAGATAAAGTTATTTAGATATCACGAGTCATTGCTCATGTTCCTTGAAATTTAGTTTATGTGTTTAGCGCATAACCGACTTCCAACTACATTGAAACTGTGGCTTGATTTATCAAAAAAAATTAGATAGAAAAATATTTTAAATTTTTTTCCCTTGATTTGAAAAGTTCACTCTTGAAGAAAAAGAAAACATAGTTTTGTTTTTTTAGTTACTTTGGCTCTTAAATTATTTCTAGGTTTCTTGTTCAAAATTTTATTTCTAGGGAAAATGTGCGTCGGTATTTTTGGACTTTATTTTTCGAATGACGTACAAATGTGAAAAGTGAAAAAGAATTTTGTTAAATCTTTCATATTGAAGGTCACATGTTAGGCATAAGGAAGGCAAATAGAGTTAAAATTTGCGAATTTAGCAGTGCATTAGGGTCGACGATGCGATAAATGCAAGCGGTAATAAGGGAAATCTTTTTTAGCCTTGAAATTTCTATTGCCATACCTTATCGACGACGTGCGCAAGTTTATTTGCAGATTTAATTCCATTTTAGAGCTTGAAAATAAGCCTCCTTATGCATTTTTTACATGGAAAATTTGGAGTAAATTCGGGGCAGCGAAGAAATTTCCACTGTATTATGTGTTAATCCACCTTTTGCCAAGGCTAACATGCAGATTTAACCCAGCAGACTTCACGATTATCAAGGCCATTAGTCAAAAGCGATGATTTTAAGGTCTAGAAATCAATTTCAGGCAATGATATGAAGTGACAATCAACCGATACCGAAAGATAGAATCTCCAAAAATTTCTAACTACAGATTAGTGCCTCGTCCAGGTAGGGGATCAGTGCATATCCCTTCCCCTAAGGGATCATACATTCCTCAATTTTTGTCCCAAACCGGGTGAGACCATTATAAAGTGACATGGAAGGTCCCACGAGGCTATAATTCAAATCTCAAGTAGTTTGGAATTTGTTTGCGTAAGTTATGGGCAAGTTACGTCACCTAAGAAAGGGATCGCGTAAAAAGGGATCAAGTAAGCCCAACTTTATAGAAAAGATTGATCAACATCTCAACATCTGCACATCCAATTGACATGAAAATTGGTGGACAAGTAATTACCACATGTGGAATACCCCATAGGTGTCACATATCATTTGGAGCAAGTTGGAGGGATCGGTACCTGTCCCTCCATTGGGATCGTCTATTATCAACTTTTACAACCCATTGCAACAAAGAATGATCAATAACTTGAGTTCTACTAATCTAATTAGCGTGAAACTTAGAGGCCAAGCATAAAAAAACATGGAGAAGCTCCCCTAAGGATCTCATGGCATTTGGAAGAGATTGGAGGGAAGAGGGATCGGTAGAAATCAAAATTCAACCAACACTACTTCACGGAAAATGCGATATCTCACAAATCGTATGTCCAAATTGCACGAAATTTGAGGAGCAGGTAGCTAACATCATAGGGCACCCCTTATCGGATCACAGCCCATTTTTACACAAAATTAGGGATCCCTATTGTGGGCCCCAATGGGCTTTGAAATTTTTGGGTGGCGTCATCTTGGTCTCCTGAACCTTCTATCAAACTTTCAGCCCAATCCATGCGTGTATTCCTTTATAACTACAATATGCATGGAATTAGAAAAAGTATCTTCCTTCTGCTTCTTTTTATCTTCAACCTAGGCTACACTTTGCAATTCTTTTCTTGGATTTTGGATTATAACTATAAACAAACTTCGGTACAATAAAAAGGATTATTTGAAGGTGAACGTAGGCCGGAGTTAGCTGAACCAGCATAAACCTTATCTCTTTTTACTTGCTTTCTGATTGTTTTAATTTTGTTCTTCATTTATTTCCCTTCATATTTCCATGATTGAATTGAATATTGATGCTTTCATATAACTAGGTGTTGGTGGCCATTTTTGACGCTAACATTTTGGTACTTTCACTGAGAAAGCTAGCCCCTGCAGATTTGGAGTTCAGATTTGGAATCAATTGAGGGTTTGGATTTCGAACAATGGTAAGACAATCAACAAGGAGATAAGTAGAGGACATGAGTCATCATGAAGGGAGTCATAAGGCTTCCTCAGGAGATGGAGCTAATCGAATATCTATCTACATAACCAGAGATGAAATGGGAATAATGATGGATGCTATGCATGAATGGTGCTAAAAAGACAGAAGGAAATGATGCAGAATCTACTCCAACAGATTGGACAGGCTGGAACCATGGGAGCTGCTAGAATGCAAAACCAAGAAGTTGGAACGATTGGGACTACTGGAGCTATGGATCAAGGAGTTGAGGCGGTAAGATTTGCTGGAAATTGAAACCGAGAGCATGGAGACGGAGCTATTGGATGAAGGAGTGGAATAGAGCAACCAGGGGCAATCCCTGACCATCCTAGAGGGATCGAAACCGATCCCTCTAGATGGATAGGCTCCAATCCCTGAAGACATGGGGGCATTCCCCTGGGTCTGGTCGATCATGATGTTAGAGGATCTACGGTCAACCCATGGAGTTTGGTGCGAATCGGAATTTGGATGTTCGTCCAGATGAATACGTTCGAGAATTCCCTCGTAGACTCAGTAGGCAGCTTGGACATGATGATAGAAGACTACAATTGAAAGACAATGACAGGTTTGCAGAGATGATCTGGCAAGTTATGCATGGAGGATTAGTAAACAGGGATCTAGAGGATGTAAATAGAAGTCCATTCGCTCCTAACATTAGAAATGCTAGGAATCCACTAGAATTCAAACTACCAACACTGGAAACTTATGATGGAAAGTCAGATCCAACTATGCATATGATGAGGTATATACGACACATGAAAGTACTAGGGGCTTTGAAAGAAGTCCCGGCACGATGCTTCCCCCTGCACTTAACGGATGTAGCCGCGCTATGGTTTAGATGGTTGGAGAGCGGTTCTATTGGCACATAGAGGAATTGGTCAAAAGATTTATAAATGAGTTTTGGGTTCACATTACGAGACCCAAGAATGTGATGATATTGACATCAGTAAAGTAGTGGGCAGGAGAATCATCAAGAATTTCTTAACCAGGTTTAATGCGACAGTTGTTTCAGTGGATCGACCAAATCCATCAATGGTTTTGATGGCAGCAGTGTCGGGAGTTGCAAATAACTTAGATTTTAAGATAACTCTGATACGAGATCCATCGATGGATCTTTGGAATTCTTCCATGAAGCAGAAAGGTTTCTACGACAAGAAATGTGATGGCTGATATAGAGGCAAGGGAAGTTAATATGGTACGGCGTGGAGAACCACCCGGTGAAAGCTCAGGAAAGGACAAGGGTAATCGAAACATGGATAATAGATTCGATGGATCAAAGCAGTAGAGGTGGAAATCCAAATTTTATTCTTACTTGAAATTGAATGAAACCCTCGAACGGATATATCTGGATACTCGAGGACATGTTCCATTTCGAAGGCCGACAAGGAGAGAACCCTTGGACGCGAACGAACATCAAGAAAGCGATACCTGTTCCATGAGCTGGATGGGCACAATACAAATGACTACAGAAGGATATCATTGAGGAACACATGAGGAATGGTCAGTTACTACAATATGTAAGGACTCAAGCTGCGGCTGTGGAACATGGCCAGCCACCGTCCACCTCAAGTGAATATGGCACTTGATCAATGCATAATCATCGACTTGTCATCAATTGATCGCGATGGCATGGAATAAGTAACAAACTCCATAGTAGGATGTCTAAATCACTCACAAATGTACGGGATCGATTACGGTCCCTGGGCATGCTCTGAGATGTTGATAAACTGTTGTGCTCGGGTTTGTGAAATTTATTTTTTTCTTCCTGTTTCCTTCGAACACTTGTTCTTCTAGTTTTTATTTGAACTCTGGTTTATTGATTGTACGGACTCTTATTTTATATTTTGGCAAATGGACTTAGGAATGCTTAAATTTTGATCAATGTACTAGATAACATAGGTTGCGATTGTGGTCCTGTTCGGAGAGATGGAATAACAATCGCAAGGAACTGGTCTTTTCGTCAAGCGAACACGAAGAAATAGAGTCGTGCATCATCGATTAAGTCCTCAACTGGGTGTCGAGGCTGAAGAATAAAATTCAACAAAGTCATCAAGTACAGATTATGCCTGGAAAGGGGTAGGTCGCTTCGCTCGAACGCGATGGATCGACTTACTTAGGTCGTTGAGTATGGATTATGCTCGGTAAGGATCCAGAGAGATCAATGTGACGCCCCACCTCTATACTCGCGCTAGCCAAAAATACTACGGGGTAATGTCATTGACTAGCATGAAGAATAAGGCTGTTGAGGAGCGACCATCTTTGTAATTGCTTTGTGCGTGTAACAATATGTCGAATAGTATGTCATGCATTTTATTTCAAGAGAAAATCTGACATATCAAATACAAGCTCAAAGCTACTACATAGTGGCTATGTGACATTCAAAAGCAATATAAAATAAGCACACTACAAAATCAGTCACGGATATTCATATCACTAAGGCGGAAACATATGTGAATATAACACATAGAAGTGAACATCAAAGTAATGGTCATATAAGATCCACCACATCACAAAGAATAGGTATAGGTGCTAGACAAAATAATAATTATACATCATGGAGTCTCTATCTCGAATGTATAAAAAACAAAAAATACTAAGCTAAAGTAGTTAGCCAAAAGTCAGAAGCTAGTCCCTGCTAAGAAGTCAAGTAGAAGCATCTGAAACACCTCGGTCTGACTCGAGTATTATTTAAGAAGAAAAGTAACAAATGGATCAATCTAGCTATAAATATCATATAAGATGAGTTAGGATAAGAGATACGACAAAAAATATGATATCAATAATACCATATTGTGATAAGTATATATTTGATAACAATGAAAATCATACGATATCTCAAATTTTCTGAAACATGCAAAAAGAGTATCATATTCTTTAGCTTATTCACCAAACCCCAAATATTGACAAAACATATCAATGCAAATCACAAAAAAATTGGTGAAACGTAAATTCGATTTTACTAAGGGAATCAATTTTACTAAGGGCATCAGAAACACGATTTCCCTTTCTGGGAATATATAGAATATCAAGATCATAAGATGCAAGGAATTCGATCCAACTTTGTTGACGAAAATTAAGTTCCTTTTGAGAAAACAAGCACTTCGAAGATTTATGATCAGTGTAGAGAAAATTCTCCCAAAAGATAATGACACCAATTTCAAAGGGCGAAAACAATGGCTGCGAGCTCTAAATCATGAATGGCATATCTAGTCTCAACAGGCTTTGATTTCCTAAAAGCATAAGCGATAACACGTTCCCTTTGCATGAGAACGACTCCCAAACCAACACAGCTAGAATCGGTATAAACAAACAAGTCTTGGTTCCCTTTGGGGATCATAAGAATAGGAGCATCGAAAAGATGTTATTTTAATTTCTGAAAACCATCTTCACATTTATCTGACCAAATGTACTTAACTTCCTTCTTTGTCAAACTTGTATGAGGTACGAAAATTTTGAAAAAGTCTCTTATGAACCAAGGGTAATAGCCCGCCAATCAAAGAAAGCTATGAATTTCCATCACACTTTCCGATCTCTTTCAATTTTGACTCACCTCAATCTTTGAAGGATCCACGGAAATTCCGGATTCAGACATAATATGTCCTAAAAATTTCACATAGGATTGCCAAAAGTGGCACTTATTAAATTTTTCTTTCAATTGATTTCTCCCAAGGGTTTCTAACACAATTCGAAGATGTTTTTCATGCTCTTCCTTGATTTTAGAATAAACAAGAATATCGTCGTTAAAGATGAGAACAAATCGATCGAGGAAGTCTTTGAAAACTCGATTCATAAGGTCAATGAAATAAGCTGGAGCATTCGTTAAACTAAATGTCATAACAACCCATTCATAAGATCCATAACGAGTATGGAACGATGTCAAAGGAATGTTATCCTCTACAATACGAAGTTGATGAAAACCGGTTGTAAGTCTAATTGTGAGAAGACTCTAGTACCATAAAGTTGATCGAATAGATCAACAATCCGAGGTAAGGGATATTTATTCTTGATGATGAAATCATTAAGCTTGCGGTAGTTAACACAAAGCCTAAGTGTACCATCAGATTTCTTCACAAAGATAGCTGAAGCTCCCCAAGGAGAGGAACTAGAACAAATAAACTATTTTGCTTCCAATTCGGATAATTGTTTACGCATCCCCTCATTTTACTTATTGGACATACAATAAGGAGGACGAATGATAGATAGAGATCTAGGGATTAGATTAATTCTGAACTCAATTGCTTGCCTAGGTGGTAATCCTAAAATGAGCTCAAATATGTCAAAAAATTCACGAACAATGTGAATATGGGAAATGACATCTTCCTCCTCATCATTATCGTCATCATGTGGATTTAGAGAATATAAGGATGTCATCGAATTGGAATCTGAATCTTTAAGAACAATAGAAATATGCTTAACAGATAGGGGATGTCAAAGATGGATAGTCCTCTCGGGACATAGGATGTGGACTTCATAACGATTAAGCCAATCCATCCCCAAATCATTCCGATGCCTAAGTAATGCATAACATGCAAATCGACACAGAAAGCATAATCACATAGAATAATTTCAACATCCTTACAAAATAAAATGAGCGTTGTGGATCCACCAACCGGATTCGCCATTCTTGATGAAGTCATCAAGCCCATTTAAAGAAAAGTATCAACAAGTTCTTTTGATATAAAAGAGTGAGATGTACCCGTATCTAAAAGAACTCGAATAGGATAATCACTAAACATAATAACGCTATTAAGGGAAGAATGAGAAATACCTTGACCAAGAGAAGTGTTACTAGGGGCTTGCACAACATTGAGCTTTCCCTCTTTCTTTCTTTGAAATTAGGGACATGAAGATTTAAGAAGACCCAAACTTTTGCAATAGCGACAAGTAAGGGGCTTCGGACACTTATTAGTGGTCCTTAGATCCATAATTGTAGCATTCTCCATGATTAGGGGTAGGAGTCTTTGCTGCCAAAGTTGCTTGCTTCCCTTTCTTGTTGGGATTAGGGCCTTTGAACTTACTTTCGAGTTGCCTCTTCTTGTTGTTGTTGAAGTTCTGTTTGGCACTCCCAACATCACCATCACTTTCTTTATCGGCCACTTTAAGTCGAAGAGTGATATCTACAAGATGATCGAAAGGAACTTCTAGTTTCAAAAGTAAAGCCTTTTTGAGGTTCTTATTCAACCCATAGATAAACCTATGATTTTTCTTCAATGGGGTATTAATATACTCGACCCCATATTTAGAGAGGGATTCAAATGATGCGACATAATCTGTCACAGAAGATTCACCTTGAACAAGGTCAATAAAATGTCGAGCTAAAGTTACTTTTAAACTTCCGGTATAAACTTCAACTCGAACCTTTCTCGAAACTTCTCCCAAGTAAGACCCGTTTCAACAATTTACGAAATCAAAAGCTCATACCAATCTAATTCTCTCTCTTGGAGCATGCAAGGAGCCACTTGGACTCATTGTAAATCCACAAGATTCATGCGAGAAAAGATGCGATCGCATATTCTAAGCCAAGCTTGGTCTTCTATAACGCTTTCGGAACCCTTGAATGGCCATTTTCACCTAAATTGGTATGATCACTGCATAAGCGTACAAACTCAGATTTAGGATGAGTATGCTTAAGAATGAGTCCGGCAGCTTGGGCATTCTTTACAAGATCCAAAAGCTGTTGGGCGACATGAATAAGCCATCTCGAGGAGTAGCACTAGATTGATCGGTGCTAGGACGACCAGGTTTAACCATTTCTCTTCTTTAAGAAAGAAAGAAAGAAAGAAGAGGAAAAAGGTTATACTCAGAATGAATTCAAATAAACCAGATTGATTAATAAGGCATCATAAAAGGAAATAGGATAGAACGGGTCCTAAGACTCGAATTAAATCCAAAGGCACGATTCCTAAGAGAGACTTAGAATAATGATCCTTGCCATAATATTCTATATTATTCTGAATTTTGGCTTTGATACCAAGCTGTGACGCCCCACCAATATATTCACACTAGCCAAGAACACTATGGGTAATGCCGTCGACTAGCATGAAAAATAAGTTTGTTGAGGAGCGACCATCTGTGTAATTGCTTTGTGCGAGTACTGATATGTCAGATAGTATGTCATGCATTTCATTTCAAGTGGAAATCTTACATGTCAAATACAAACTCAAAGCTACTGCGTAGTGGCTATGTGACCTTCAGAAACAATATAAAATAAGCACGACACAAAATCAGTCACAGATATTCATGTCACTAAGGCGGAAACAGATATGAATATAACACATAGAAGTGAAGATCAAAGTAGTGGTCATACAAGATCCACTACAACACATGAATATGTCCAAGTGCTAGACAAAAGAATAAGTATACATCAAGGAGTCTCTATCTCGAGTGTATAAAAAAACTACTAAGCTAAAGTAGTTTGCCAAAAGTCAAAAGCTAGTCCCTGCTAAGAAGTCAAGTGGAAGCATCGGAAACACCTCGGCCTGACCCGAGTATTATTTAAGAAGAAAACTAATAAACGGATCAGTTTAGCTATAAGTATCATATAAGTTGAGTTAGGATAAGAGATATTACAAAAATATATGATATCAATAATGCCATATTGCGACAAGTATATATTTGATAACAATGAAAATCATACAATATCTCAAATTTTCTCAAACATCCAAAAAGAATATCATATTCTTTAGCTTATTCACCAAACCTCAAATATTGACAAAAGATATCAATGCAAATCACAAAAAAATTGGTGAAACACTCATTGGTTGTGTTGTTTAGGATAATTAGGGGCCAAAATCTTGACTTAATCAATGGTGAAATTTCTGGGACGAAATTCTTTTCAAGGGGGAAGAATGTAACACCCCGTAATTTGGGGTTAGTTATTTAGGTAGTTAATTAATTAGGCTTCGAAAATGGAATTTGTGCAAACGATGGAATTTGACCATGAAACTTGCACCATTACGTTCGTGGTAAAATTTTGAGCAACTTTTATTTTTGGAGTTTTGCGATCGAAGTGCAAACGAAGATGAAAAGGACGAAAAATGAATTCGGAATGAAAATAAATAAATAAGAAAAAGTTATCGTTTATAATTATTCGCCCGGGACCATAGGCCGACCATTGACTACAACTGGTCGATATGTAGCGGTCGATAGGTGTATACAAGGCAGTTGATCGGTTGGGCAACCATGGGCGCAATAAACCTACGCCACAATGGCCCAAATTTAATATATTTCAATCTAATGGTTCTGGTTGATTTTATCACCTATAAATTCAGGCCTAGCCCTTCCTTCTTTTCTCATAATTGTATGGAGGCAGTAGTGAAGCTTTTCCTTTTCTTATCTCCACTTTCTAACTAAATTATAAAGATAAGATATTTATATCTATATTCATACAATTCGGAGAAGAGTAGAAATCTAATAAAAAGAAGAAGAGAAGGGAATCAACCATATGCGTATTTGAGGTAATATATATATATATATATATATATATATAGCTATTTTCTCTCTTTATCCCAAATCTCTTCTTAGATATGTAATTCTAATGTATGTATATACTCTTTTTACATATCCATATGACTAAAAAGGATTTGGAGATGAATCAAAGGTTTTACGTTAGATTTGGAGATTTGGATTGCTTTTAAAAGGTGAGTGGGAAATTTTATATATTGTTATAGCATAAAAATTATTCATTTGATATTTATTTGGTCTTTATGCTTAATTGTATAATCATATATGAGTTGTAGACAACAAATTGAATTTGATTTGAAGATAGTAAATATCACCTACATATTCTTCTTTATGAATTGATTTATGATTGTTTACAACCCGATCTGGAAATCAGTCCCAAAAGTATGAATTTAGAATATTGATTTGAATTAAATTTATTCCAGATCTGAAATAGGTTTATAATAATGTTATATATTTCGATTATTACCATAATCTTGTTGGAATGTAACTTTTCTATGTTTGGAATTGTTGAAATTTAGATCCATTTAATATTTGTAAATTAATTTGATTTCTTTTCTTATTAGAAAAATATAGAATTTGTCTAACGAGGAATAGATGCAAATTTAAAAAGAAAGAGATGTGTAAAGTATGAATTCATTATAGTTTACACCGCCTATTTCAATAATAAAAAGAAATGATTATTCCTTGTAATTTCAAACAATGTAATCTTTTAAAGTTAAATCTTTTGTTTTAGGCTAATTTATGGAAATTATAGCAGATAATTTTTTTTAAGATATGATTCCAATAATTTTAACATGGAAAATAATATTCTAGTAAAGATGTATAACTAGAGCATATTTGATAAAAGTAAATATTTGTGCGTGATTTCCTACGCTTATAATAATTAAACAAAAATCTAATAACGACGCTTGCACATATATTCTTGTTTAGGACAATTAACTAAAGGGAAAGAATTTTAGAAGGTTGTAACTCTAATAAATAAGGAATAAATGGTAATAAATATGGGAGTTGCAATAATTTGATAGGGTAAATGGATTAATGGGACTGATAAAAATGGACTAGATATAAAAGGTTACCAATTTAAAATTAGTAATCATACATAAATGTCTTAGGAAATGCCCATTAAGATTTTATGGACAAATTGACATTTATGGGCAATAAACGGGGATTATGGCAGATAAATATTTAAGGTAAATCTTATTTCCTTAAATAAAAAGGGAATTAGTGAGCTAGGTCGGATATCAACCTAAGATGATATAAGCAAAGACTTAGGATGGTAAATTGGACATAGTAGGTTAGTGATGTGAGGTTAGTAGAGTCACTCGACGGAAGACTCCCTTCATTTTGAGGCTACCATCAGTCGGGTGTACTAACTACTGATCTGAGGTATCACTAATCCTAGAACCCATGACGACATGATAGATTAAGCCTTCTTTCTTAATTGGAAAGTATTAAATGGTCCAAATTTGGAATTAGAAACGGTGAGAGATATCTCCATAGGGGTTCGTTTCTGGTTTGAGGTCTTAAGTTGTTGTAGGGTCCACCTCTCTCCTAAATGGAAGTATTAATTAACCTATTGAGACTCCAAATAAATAACGATGTCTCTAAAAAGGGTTTACTTTAGTGTTTGGGTCTTGAATGGCTATAAGGCCCACCTCTCTATCGAAAGAAGTAATCTAATGAGATTCCATATTTATAATTAAAGAGTGGTAGTGGATATCTTGGGAACAGTTCGCTTAAGGGTTACAGCCATAAGTGACTAAAGGGTTCACCTCTTTCCTATAAAAGAAGTATTAAGTAGCCCAATGAGATTTCCAAGCAATTTCAGCTAGACAGTATCGGTGTGGAGTCCATCTTGGGGTTAGGTATTAAATGACAAAGTCCTACCTATAAATATGTGTTAAATAGTCAGAGGTCTTCCTAGTGATAGAGGTCTTCCTAGTGATAGTCAGAGGTCTTCCTAGTGATAAATATGTGTTAAATTTAAGGGTGTTAAAAAGGTATTTAGTGGCTTAGATACTGTTTATTACATGGCTACGATTTTATTAGCGATAGATGCGGTAATAATTGGACGTTAAATGTTGGAAGCCTTAAATAGTGGTTAGAGGTCTTTGTAGCTAGGACTCACCCACCATTGACAACATTATTAGGAAACCACCTTGGAAATAGGTCTTAAATGATAGAGTCTACTTTGAATAAGGTCTTAAATGGTATAGTCTACCTTTTTATCCTTTTTAAAGTATTATAGAATCTCGGTTCATATTTAGAAGTATTAAGTGGCAAACAAGTTATGAAGTATCAAAGGGTTGATAAGACTTCATCGGTATTTTGTACCTTAGGAAGGGTTAAGTAAGTAATCGTGTATACAATGCAAGGTTAGATTAGAATTGCTAACCTTAATGAACATAAAAATTAAATGGAAACCAATGGGTATAAGTTTATGTTATGGACAGTTTATATTTCCAATCACTGGAACGTTGTTCTAACCCCGTCCTCATTACAACCCACTGGATATAATTTAGTAGAACAGTTCACAAGAGCTAGATGTGCTTTGTTGTTGGAAAAGTCTTCTTTCTCTCATGCGCGATGTTGATGTGACAATCCGCTATCCAAGGAATACCATTAATTCCAAAGTAGTAGTCATAGTCAGTATTCTTCTATTATTGTTTCTACTGTGAGTTTAGATTTCTATCAATCTCTGATAATGCTCATGCTTATTCGTAGGTACTAAATCCAATGATTTGAGCTTCGATGGACTTGGGTTTCAATTTTTGTCAAAATTTAGGCCCATTAAGGTTTAGGTTGTTGCACTAAGGTTTGTACTTACGTAAAAGCCAATAAATCTTTTGGCATGTCGTCACATCGAGACCCATGCGGAAGCCAAATTATACAAACTACAAAATACAATCATACCTTGGTTACTTACATCTTTATTTTCATGAGACCATGTATTATCTTCCATGCGTTTTTAACTCTAAAGAAATGAAAGAATATAGATATTTTATGCATATTTGATTAAACATAAATGTTATATTTTATAATTCATAATATATCAAACCTCGATGAAAATTAGATCGTTCAAAATGAGCAAGTAAACTATAGTGCAAGATGATGTGTTCAATACAATTGAATACAATGAGTATCTTATTGTGTTAGAAGCAACATGGACTATGAACTACCAGATAAACCTATGAATTCAATTACCAAAATGTCAGTTTGATCAGTTTACATAAAAAACAGCTTATTTGATATCCTTAAATGTTAAAAATAACAAAATGCACTTTTGTAAAGAATTTGATGCGATCTTGTAGTAAGGATTTCCTTTGAATGGTTTGGCCATTCAAAAAGGAAAGCGAATATACAAGAGTGGATGTAAGTTAGGCATGGTTGGGATGAGGAGAGTGAATGATCACCTCTACTTCATAAAAAGACATCAGAAACAAAATATAAAATAGCAGTATATAATTACTATGGAATAAGAAACATGATTTCTATTCCAATTGCAATTTTATATAGAAAATTGTTTTTTATGAGAGGTATTTTTCTACCCGTTCAAAGTATTTGATCTAAAACTCTCTACTGTAAACTAGTTGCAATGGATAAAATAAAATCTCATCATAAGTGATTGGATGTAGCCTCACATTATTGAGCTATTATTCTAATGGTAGAAATAGTGGCAGCGTACTGTATGATACCTATTAGTGAATGCGCCAAACTATGAAAGATTTTTTTTGGTGTCCACACACACACACTAAGTATTATTTATTAAATAATAATGGAATTTTAGTACGAGTAAAAGGAGATATAGTTTTAATTTAATACGAATATTATGAATTTTATTATAAGACAAATTTATGGTATTTCTTTTCATAACAAAAGCGATGTGTTCATTTTAGAAAATACAAAAGTATCTAAAACTTTATATGGTTATTTTGGAATTATGGACTAAGCCATCCCTTTAAGAAATAAATCTTTAATCATTTAATTATGAATCATATAGTATAGTGAATTGTATACCAATCTATTAAGGGCAAAGCACCCATTCACTGGGAGCAACAAAAGAGATGGTGAACTCTTCATATTATTACATATAGAAGTATGTAGTCGATGGTCTAATGATACCAAAACTAGTTTCTTGCTTCATTAAAATTTATTGATGAATAATACTAGAATTGAACATGTGGATTTGATGCATACATAGTGTATATATGATAATTTCATAAAACGTAAAAATGAAGTAAAAAAATTATATGCAAAAGAAATAAAAGAATTCGATTTGATCGAATGTGTTAGTGTAAAGAATTCGATTTGATTGAATATGTTGGTATATTGAAAATGAGTTCCAAATGTATCCCAAAAAAATGAAGTTCAATCTCTAAAGTCGCTCCTCACTATGATACATAATGATATATCGATTAGGAGTAGACTTTGTTGGATAATGTATAATTTATGACGAGTTCACTTCTCTCTATAGATGAGCACTTAAGAGTAAGTATATAGGTTAATTTAATTTCATGTCAAGCATAGTTTATGAGACCATATTCACATAAGATATGGATTGATAAGGAACCCCAATTTAAAATAGTTTAAGATGTGCGGTCATCTAATTTAAACGATAAAGATAAGTTAGGTAAAACTTAAAATTAAACCAGTTTTATTCACATACGAAAGAAAGTACATAAAATATTTCTGTATGCCTATTCCTTCATACTCAAAGATAATTATTGTTTCAAGAAACATCGCTTCATGATCGAAGGAATTTCTTTTAGAAATTAGTTATACTACAATGGACTTGGATATGATCCAAAAACTTCAACATAAAAACTAATTACAAAAGATGAAATAAAACTAACAAAGCCTAAAATGAACACGCAATACATTTGAATGTCTAAAAGTAATTATCGTATATTAAAGTTAAAATAAACTAATTACGCAGCTAGTGGAAATAGAAGGAAAGGATTTCATCCAGCCAAGTAGTTCGTCTTGGGGAACAGCCGCGGTATTCATGAAGAAGCCAAATAGGCCATTAAGGATGTGTATCGACTATCATATGTTGAACAAGAGGATGATCAAGAATAGGTATCCTTCGCCAAGGATTGATGATTTATTCGATCAGTTGAGTGGAGCCAGAGTGTTTTCCCTACTAGATTTGGCGACAGGTTTCCATCAGCAAAGAGTGGCAGTGGACATTATTCCTTTGACATCGTTTAGGAGCAGATATGGGTCTTACGAATGGTTGGTTATGCCATTCGAGCATACTAATGCGTCGGCTTTCTTTGTGAATTTGATGAACCAGGTTTTCCGAGAGCACATGGATAGGTCCGTGTTGGTTTTATTGATGACATTTGATGTATTCTAAAAATGAGAAGGATCATGTAGATCATCTTTGAATAGTATTGGAGATGCTAAGGAAACATTAGCTGAAAGTGAAGTTCTCAAAGTGTCATTTCTGGAAGAAGGAAGTGAAGTTCCTTGGTCATGTAGTTTCCAAGGAAGGTTTAGCAGTTGATCCAGATAAGATCGAAGTTGTTAACAGTTGGAAGAGACCGGAGACGGTAAATCAGATTAGGAGTTTTTCTGGTCTTGTAGGATGCTACCGAAGATTCACTAAGGATTTCTCGCGGATAGCGGCATCCTTGACTATGCTAACCAGGAAGGACGTGAAGTTTGTTTAGTCTGAAAATGTGAGGACGCATTCCCTAAGTTGAAACATTTGTTAACCAATGCACCCGTGTTGGTAGTTCCTGATGGAAATCGGGGGTTGGTAGTTTACACCGATGCATGTGGAATCGGTTTAGGTGTTGTGCTAATGCAAAATGGAAAAGTTATTGCCTATGCTTCTAGACTGCTTAGAGCGCATGGAGTGAGATACCCTACTCATGATGTGCAGTTGGCAGCAGTAATCTTTGCATCGAAGGTGTGGAGACATTATCTTTTAGGAGAAAGGTTTGAGCTATTTATGGATCATAAGTCTCTACGGTATTTATTCTCTCAGAAGGAACTGAACACGAGACAACAGAGATGGCTGGAGTTTGTTGCAGCTTCTGATTTTAGCATCGAGTATACACCAGAAAAAGAAAATAAGGTGGCAGATGCGCTTAGTAGGAAACATCAGAATGTGGTGTTAGCTATGTTAGCGGAATGGAAAGACTTGAAAGCAATGGCTGCATGCAGTGTGCATTTGAGGTTGACTGCTAGATCTAGTCGAAATATTGCCATGATGTCTTGTTCGAAAGTTCCTCCAATTCTGATCGAACGGATTGCTTCTAGGCAGAAAAATGGTCCAACGTTAGCCGAGAGGATTAGAAGGTTAGAAGATGGAACCGAGATTGATGATTTGAAAGATTTTATTCTTGACCACAAGGGTTGGTTGAGAAAGAAGGAACTGTTATGTGTTCCAGATGTTGGAGACTTTAAGAAGGAAGTTCTTAGGGAATGTCATCGATCGAAGTTTACAATTTATCATGGGGAACCAAGATGTATCAGGATATGAAGAGAAGTTTCTTCTGGGACGAAATGAAGAGGGATGTTGACTTATGGGTAAAACAGTGTTTGAACTATCAACAAGTAAAAGCCGAACATCAAAATCCAACTGGGTTGCTTCGGCCATTGGATGTTCCATTGTGGAAGTGGGACTCGATATTAATGGATTTTATTAACGGGTTGCCAAGGTCAAACCTGGGTAATAAAAGTATATGAGTCATAGTGGACAGATTGATTCTTTCCCATAAGGTCAACCAGGACACACCTATTTTGGCTAAGTTTTTCATGAAGAACATCGTTAGACTGCATGGAATTCCTAGTAGCATCCTCAGTGATGGAGATGCTTTGTTTACCAGCGAATCTTGGATGAGCCTGTAGAGTGTGTTAGGCACTAAGCTCAAGATGAGTACCGCATATCATCCTCGGATAGATGGTCAGACAAAGAGAGTCAACAAGGTACTGGAAGATCTGTTGAGAGCTTATGTGCTGGATTTTAGTGGTTCTTGGGAAGATTACTTGCACTTAGTAGAGTTTTCCTATAATAGTAGTTATCAGACTACTATAGGAATGATGCCTTTTGAAGCTCTGTGCGGAAGTCCATGCAAATCACCAACATGTTGGATAAAGACCAAAGACAGATTGGTCCTTGGTCCAGATTTAGTGAGAGAGGTAATGAATATGATCGAGTTGATACAGGAAGAATGAAGGAAGCTCAATCTAGGCAGAAGAGTTATGCAGACAAAAGACATAAGGACCTAGAGTTCTTAGTTAGAGATAAAGTTTTCATCAAGGTATCGCCGATGAAAGTTGTGTTCGGTTCGGGAAGACCGGGAAGCTAGCACCGAGATATGTTTGACCATTTCCTATATCAGGGTGGATTGGGAGACTTGCATACCGAGTAGTTTGGCCAGGGTCCATGATGTGTTTCATGTTTCTTATTTTAGGAAGTATGTTTAATGTCCAAAAACTACTATCGCTTCGACGGCATTGGAGAACTTAGTGGTGGAAACATATATGATTTTTGCGAGGCAACCAGTTCATATTGTGGCAAAAGATGAGAAGAGGCTAAGGAACATGACAGTCAAGTTGGTGAAAGTTCAGTGGAGCGACAATGTAAATGACTGTACTTGGAAGACAAAAGACAGGATTAAGGCTACTTTTCCTGGGATGTTTTAGATGATATGTTCTACATAGGGTTTATATAGGATTTGGCTGGTAGGTTATACTAGCTTTGCTTGCATGGGCTATATGCTTGGTTTTTTGTCCTTACTAAAATTTCGGGGACGAAATTATTTAAGGGGGGGGGGGAATTTCTGTAATGCCCTTGAATATTAATTAACATTATTCAGGAAATTTAATTGGATAAATTAAATAGAATAATGTGAATAATTTGGGAGATGGGATTAATAAATCCAATGGCCGTGTCTTAATGAATGAACTAAAATAAGACTTAACTAAATTAAGGAGGAATTTTCTAAGGGGTAAACTTGAAAATGCAGCTACATTTCTTTGTATATATCTCCTCCTCTACCAGAATAAACTTCCACCTTCTCAATCTTAACTCCCACATACTTCGGTCGGTCAATAAAAAGCTGCAGGAAGAGTTTAAATTGAAGAATAAGCTAAGAAATTAAAGCTAGGAAATTATCTCATTCTCCATTCAACTAATCAAGGTGAATAATCATGTTTATCATCTCGTTTTTCTATGTTTGGATCGGTTATAGGTTACATCCAATTCATGTTTCTGATTTTGGTTAGGATATAACCATTTAAACTTTTTTTTGGATAAGACATAGGTGTTTTAAAATGTTAATGGGATAATTAACAAGTTTTCATTCCGTTTTGGTTAAATTTCGAGTTGTGTTGATCTCTATATGCTTTGAAATTTTAATATGTTGAAGTATATGATTTTTCAAATTTTTGGTGATTTTTGAGGATTTTTCCTCAGCGGTTAACTAAGGTAATTAAATTATTTAAGCCCAAGGGATAAACTAAAAATTTGCTTCCAAAATTATTTAAATTCGAAGGAAATTGCTTTTGGAAATATTTAAGGAAAAAATACAGTGTTTTGAGAAAAGGGTTGATTTTCTTATACTTTTTACTATTTGGAAGTATAGGAGAAGGTTCATTAGCCAATCAAAATTAGACAAACAAGATAAAACATTACTTTAGTGGGTCCAGTTCTGCCTTCGACTCCAACAAGCCTGCTTTTACCCTTTTGATGAAGTTGAAAGGTACCTTTCGCCTAAGATGGAAGGTAAAAAATTACCCTTCGCATAAGTCGAAAGGTAGGCACGGGGCCGAAGGGAAGAGGGGCAAAGGGATGGGGAGGTTGCTTCTTTTGTTTTCGAATAGAGATATAACTGCTTTCGAATAAATTGAAGGGGGATCCTTCGACTTTATCATTTTATAAAATAATAAAATTTTATATTCAAGAAGAGTTTTTAAGGAGATCTTAGAAAGTTTAAACCTTCAAGAGTGTTATTTTAAAATGTTTTCTCAAAAGGTGTTTAAAATCTTTCGGCAAGCCGAAGGGTAAACCTTCCGACATGGTCGGAAGTATGCTATCGAAGGATTGGTTCCAACAACAACACTTCATTGTCTTTGAATGATTTCGAAAGGTTTAATTTAGAAAGGTTTTGATTTCGAAAGGTTTGGTTTCGAAAGATTTGACTTCGAAAACTTTATTTCGAAGGGATTTGAAGGGGCCATCTTCAATAATTTCGAAAGGTTTTGATTTTGAAACGTTTTGAATTCGAAAGGTTTGATTTTGAAAGGTTTTGAAGAGGTTACCTTCAATAATTGCAAAAGGTATGATTTTGTGATGCTTTCAAAAGGAAGGTTTTCGAAGGGACTAACTTCAGAGGGTTATTTGCTTTCGAATGAGACTTCATTCGAAGGGTTTTAAAGGGCTGTTTTTAGCCCTTTATCCTTAGTAATTTTTTGCTAATTTGAAGTGGATACTTCAAAGGGTTATAGCATAAAATACTTATCTTTGTTTGAATATATATAAGGGGATCCTTATTTAAACTAAATGTTATAAAAACCTTGGGGACACCGGGGTAGGTTTAATGTTTTCGATACATAGCTTGGGGTTACAAACATAAATATGCTTACAAAATTATATATTGAGGCTATCAATGTTTTTTTATTTACTTTAACCTAATTGGGCTACCAATGGGAATAGGTTAAATAGGTGGAATACTTGGGGGAAAATATATAATCATGGGGTTTATGGGTTTTTATAAATAATTATGGGGATCATGATATTTTATTGGCCAAGTGATGGGTTCTTGGTTAACCTAGAAAAACCATGGAATGTGCGGTGGATAGCCCACATCAAATTTCTAACGAAAAGAATGTTTTGCCAGATGTGGTTAGCCTTGGGATTTGGCACCCAATGATTCATAGTCATTATAGGAAAACTATGGAGTGCGTAGTGGATAACCCACACCATCTTTTATAAAACAATGTATGATGGATAGTCTGCATTTATTTTGAATGGATTTGGGATGGATAGTTCTATTAAATTATGACAGATGGTCATTTTGAAAGATTTTAGAGGGAAAATCTAAATTAATTTTAGATGGGAAATTTAATAAATTGCATTTAGGTGGGATACCTAAATAATCGGTGGATGAGATATCCAATAAATATGATTTATGGCTTTATTTCATATTATGTTAAGACTAATCATTTTGGGTGCAGTGGCATAGTAAATTATTTGCATGTTTTATTTTGGATACCAGTGAGAGGAAAACCCATTCCGCTAAGTGGCGTAGTCTCACTAGATATCTATTTATGATAAGAGATGATAGAGGATTATTCATACCATACTTATTGTTTGACTCCAAGTTTGTGTTACTCTACAAACTCTCGGGTACTCAAAAATTAATTTGAGTAGTCTGAGAGTGGGAGACTTTCAGGTTTTTGGAGAATAAGCTTCTGGAGATGTGCAGGAGGCAGTATTAGCTATGTAGGAGCTAGTTTGTGTATTCCTTGTGATGTACTAAGAACTATAAAGTTCATATTTGTTAGTTCTCTGATCATCATAAGTGGACATCTTCATATATCGCTTTTATTGTATTTTGTACATGTATATGTGATCTGAACGTGGTTAACGTCTGGGATTATGTAATTAAATCTTAAACTAAAATTCATAAGAAATGAGAAATTATGTTTTGTTGAAGTTTAAATTTTTCCATATTTTTGTGTTTCTGTGTTGCCAATAGTTTCAAGATCCTGATTTTGGTCACTCAGAAATAACACTTGTGGATGACTACAGCATCCGTAACAGTTAGTTTGGAGCCTCCTGAAGCGGGATGTTACACGCGACGGCGCTGAGGGAATGAGGCGCGATGGCGAAAGGCGGAGTGGCATTGGTCTTGGTCAACGGCGATGAGGTCTGGCGATCGTTCGATGATTAAAAAAAATCACGAAGCTTAGGCCTAGAGCGTGGAAGGAGACAAAGCGCGTGAGAGACAAGGGTTGTTGAGGTTAGGTTATGTTTTAATCTTTAGTTAATTAAGTTAATTAGTTTTAATTATGATCGAATGTTTAAAACTGTATATCACTTTCATACGAGGTCTGATTCGGACGAAACAAGTTGCATTGGATTCGTATTGACGTCGTCTACGACATGGAATCAAATAGGAAATTTATTTGAAACCAAAATATTTTCAGTTTCAAATAAATGTGAGTGTTTTAAAACGCTCACGAATTACTAAACTATTTTTATGTTGGTTAAATTGAAATCGTGATGTTATTTATTTTATTGACTGTTGTTTGGTAAATTAACTAACATTTAAATTTACATATGAATTGAACTGATATGAATTTAAATTAACAGTTCAATTTGAAGTTGAAATTAAGTTGCCAACTAGACACCCGATATTGATAACTAGTTAACGGTTGTGATATTGGCTGTTTTGAATGTTGATTGTGATGGATGCCTATTGATTGATATTTTAGACGATTGGATGTTTATTTATTTTATATATTCTTGTTACCACTCTGTAAATTATTTGACAGTATATATACTGTTATTTGAATTATATTCAAATAAATTAAGAAATAGGTTGAAATGATATATGCCTGTGACACTTATTTTGGATTGAAATGATATATATCCATCCCTGAAATTAAAAATCGAAATAACTATTCACTTGACCATAGGATAGAAAATTATATACGGATGCCGAAATAGTTACATTAAACGGTTTTAAATTCTTGGATTTGAATCTATTTAAATGATTTTGATCTAAAGAAATAAAAGGAAATCGAATTTATAAAGATTGAATTATTTTCGAATTCAAGTTTTGAAATGTTGAATTTAAAATTTGTAAAAGAAATTGTTTCAAAATGTGAAGCAAAAATCGACATATGACGTGAATTATGGAAATTGAAATTATTTTAAAGTTTTGAACTTTTACTCGAACTTTGAAGTTATTTAAGTAAAAGTGATATAAATTGATATTTCAAACTTGGGCTCAGAAATGAATCATCTTAAAGATTTGAAGCTTGAATTGAACATTGAAGTTTAATTGGATTTAAGTGATTTAAATAAGTAAATTGAAATTGGACTTGAAATTTAGATAAATTGAGATGGTTTAAAATAGAAATTGAATTGAAATTTAAACCATTAAATCGAGCTGTTGAATTGTGAATTTGAAGTCAAAATGGATGTTTTGAAATTGAAGTTAATTCAAATTAAAATCGAAATTGAGTTGAATTTAAATCGAAATTAGGTCGAATTGAATTGATTTGAGATATAAGATGATCTAAATTAGAAGATTTGAAATTGAGTTAGTTTGATTGAAATTTGGACCTGGGTCCAGATTTGTTGGAATAGAAAGAAATAGTTTGATTTGAAATTATTTTCAAAATAAATTATTTTAATATAAACAGTTAAAAATTTATCTTTTTAAAAATTTAAATTATATCGATTTTCTAAACTATTTTACTATATAAACCATTTTTCAGACTATTCTAACTATTTAAACTATTTTAAACTATTCAAACTATTTTCTAAAAATTCAAACTGGCCAGAGCGGGGATTGTTTATATTTAAGTCATGGGTTTAAATGCGAACTGGGTTAAATGAAGTTATAACCTAAGTTGAAATTCAAAATGGAAATTTGAATGAACTAAATTTCAAGTGAAATTGACCTATTTTAAGTAAATATGATATTTTGAAATGAAATGACATTTTGAAGTGAATATGATATTTTGATATCAAGTATAAATCTTATTCGAAATGTAAAAGAACCAACCAGTGTGTAAAATGACGTTTGGTTGTTAAAGAGACCGGAGCCTCTTATTGGCATATTCTCTGTCAATATTGAAACCACTTTCACAACTGTGTACGCAGAGGAGACTCCAAAATGAAGTGGTTGGATTTGGCGTACGTTTGCTGGATTTGAAGAAAGGGAACGATGATGGATAGAAGCCGCCACTTGTGTCAATTTGAAACGACTAAAACATGACGGCTTGACAGAGCCAAGTGGGCTAGCTACCGCTAGCATACATCCGTTCTTCGATTTTCTTCTTGGACTTGGTGCATACTATTACTTTTGATGTTGGTTTCGACTGATGCATCTTGATTTGGGATGACCTTCCTTTTGACTCGATATGGGATGGATGGACGCGGTGGGCGGTCGTGGCTACAATGCGTTACCATCAGCCCTGAGATCTAAATTGGTAGTATCCTACCTTAGGCATTGCCTCACGTTCCTTGTCATACTTTTATCCCTATACGAGACCATTACAAGTTTGGTTTAGTGTTGTCGTATCACGATGCATCCGTATCCCCCCAACGTGCTACTGGGGCGTTATATGTAAACTGTACGATAATGCTTAAAAACGCGTTAATGAGGATTAATGTAAAGCCTTAACGCTAAGAAAAATATTTATTTTACCGATTAGACATTATATATATAATGTATGCTATTATATATAAATATTTTGATGGATCCTTAAGAGATGTAACATCTCCTAAGTTATTGCATACACGTTATATACTGGATAGGAGATGTAAAACTCCGTAAACATCTCTGACGCTATTACACTCATGTTATATGTGATATTGATTTGACTCACATAAGAATATTTTAGTCCTGACTCGAGTGTATCGTTTACTTTATGCTCGGTCAACCCTGAGTTTTCAACGCATTGAAGATTGTTTTCTGAAGGATGAAGACGAAGATTTGGTATATTATTATTATTAGTATTATTCTTTGCATCATGTTGTGCTACTGATTATTCTATTATTTCTGTTGTATATAAACTCTGATAAATGTTGTAAAATTATAATCAAATGTATAGTATAAATAACTTCATGAACTGTTTATTTGATTATTATATTTTGTCATTCTGCTGCGAGATTCTATATTTGTTTTTTTCTTTTCTTATTTTTCTTAATTAACCCCATTTATTATCTGTGTTTCAGATTGTTTTAAGTTGGACATGTGTGAATTATTGTCGATTTAAACCTTCCAAAATATGGATCGTCATACCTTTCCTTCCTTCTTGCTTTAAACTTGCTTTTTTGCTCCTTAAACCCTATAATTGCTCACGGCTATTGGGTGTAGAGGGAATAGCTTTTTGCTTCTTCCAGATCTAACAAGGTGGAAGGTGTTTAAATACTATACTAAGGCTTGTGGTAAAGTTTGAGTGGATTTGGAGTTGTTTTGTAATTTTTTTCTTTAGAACACAAGAGAAGAAGACATGTAAAAGCTTGGTTTTGCGTTCTGAATTTGTGATTATTTAACAAGGGTATGCTCCTTCTTATATAGACTTCATAAGGTGTTGCCTAAGCTTGTTCTCACCCCCCCCCCCCCACCATGTCATGGAAGGCTCACCACTTCACATGCACTCACTTTTCCTTTACATCACTTCGCATTTAACAAAATACTTAAATACCCTTACTTTTTAAATATCTATCGTCCATTTGGAAGTTTCTAGAAAATATTATTTGCTATATGAATTAAAATGTTAATTAGTTTCTAATGTGTTCATTTGATCATTAGACAAGTGCACAAGAGTTCGTACAACCTATGTTGAATAAAAAAGTTGTTTATCAATAAATTGATTTTCGATCACAATATCGATTTCTCTACAAAGTATTTATTTTTGTAAAAAAATTTCAAAAACAAGTTTACTATTATTACTTATGATTTAAAATGAGGTTAAGAAGGTTATTAAATCACTTTAATAACATTAAATTCAAGATTCAAATATTTAAATAGTTTAAATATTTAAATACGAAGTCTTCGAAATTCCAAGTCGTTACAAGACCGGTACCAGCCCCTCCTGCTAACCTTGTTATTGTTTGAAATCATAGTGAGCGTGTTTGGGTTTACTCGCCTTCTGAAATGAGATTCATCCCAAAATCTGGCAACTTCCATATGTATGTAGGAGGTGAAGGTGAAGAGCGTTTTTTGAATTATCGTGCTAAGAGGGATAGATTGCTTTTATCCACGGATGATGATGATAAGGAGCGTAACAAGTGTACCTTGGAGGATGAAACGTGAGATATGAAATATTTATATTCTTCTGATTTTGGGAACTATGTGTCTGATTTGGTTTTGATCTTTTCTAGGTATTCTCATGTTATGGCACCTGTTGATGATAGAAGTAGCGATGTCAAGGATTAGTGTTCCTAGTCTTTTAGTAGCATAGGTGCTTTTGTCTATCTTCTGTGTTTTTTTAATTAGTTGTTCTAATGTTTGTGCCGAACATCTATTATTAAAGTTTATCAATAAAAATGGACGACCTAGTTAAAAGCTGCCTAACCTTGCAAAAAAAAAAAAAATTTTTTTTCCCTATTATGTTCCTAACAAAAAATGACGTTATCTTCAACTCTTCAAGTTAAAACGATCAAACTCTTCAAAACACAAGGATTAAAACGCAAATAACACAAAAATGGACGGAAACATTGAAACTCGCTTATAAATACTCGCCTGTGGTATTGTGCCCGTTTTTTCCTTTCTTCCCCTTTTTTTCTTTCCTCGGCTCAAAATTAATTAATTTCTAATATTATTTCTTTTGATTTTCTCTCTCTCGATAGCTTCAATATCTGGATTGCTTGTCCCGAAGAATTCAACTCGATTCTGTACAATAATAAAGGTTTTGCTCTTTCCTTCTTGTTTTTTTCACGATTTTTTCTCATTCCATTTTTATGAATTTAACATATTTATGGTGAAAATTCAGACATACTCGTTATTGTTTTTGAATGTCATGGTTGGCTTTTTGTTTGAAAGTGTGATTTTGATGGCCATTTAGCTCTATATGATAGCGACTAGAACCAATGTCCCTTGGCATTATCAGTTTTCGTTATCAAGAACTCAGGTTGAACTTTGGATGGATACTAATTTTTGACGAACTTACAATATGATTTGTTTATTTATTGAGATTGTAATACTATGTTACCAAATATTGATTTGAGATTTTCTAGATCTTGGTTTTTGCACTTGAATTAGCTTATTAATTATTGTTCTATTACATGCCTTAGTAAAATATTATCAGATCTCACACATTTATTGAACCTTCTACAATCACATAATTAGTTTTGAATTGGAAGTGAAATTTATTGTTCATTAAATCAACTTATCCTAATTAGATTATAAAATAACAACTGTAATGTAATTCCAGTCAGTAATCTTATTTACAGATCTAAGAAATAAAAACATAGCAGATCACCCAGATAAGCCAATGGAGAGTAATGGTCATCCAAGCATGTCAAAAATCGAATCAGTCTCCTCAATATCAACCGATATAGATGATCTTGATTTTACGAAATTGCGTATAAAACCAAGGCTTAACATGGAAAGGAAAAGATCATTTGATGAACGATCGCTTAGCGAACTATCGTCGGTTGCAGCAAATATACGAGGGGTTGATAGCTATGAGAATTTGTATTCACCTGGAGGGGTAAGGTCAGTGTTAGGCACTCCTGCTTCTTCTGCTAGAGCTTCATTTGAACCGCATCCAATGGTTGCAGAGGCATGGGAAGCACTTAGGAGATCAATGGTTCATTTCAGAGGGCAGCCAGTTGGGACTATCGCAGCTTATGACCATGCTTCGGAAGAAGTCTTGAATTATGATCAGGTGATTGTTACTGCATATATGATTTCTTACATAATTGAATGCATTAATTAGAGTGATGTCTTGTTTCAATCACCACAAAGTTCGTGTCTTGGTTATGGATGATGTGATTGATATCCTTGTTGAAAATGTTTATGGATGATGTGATTGATATCCTTGTCGACAATATTTATGGATTTGTACTACAGATTGCAATTGTGCAGTTATATAATGCATGTATTTTCTTCCTAGGTTAACAAACATACATGTATACACTGTCTAGTATGCCAGGCGCTTATGTCAGTTCTGTACTCTATATTTGATATTCTGAGTTTTTACTTAAGTATGTCTAAGTATTTTATGCTGAGAATCTCGTATATAAGACTACCCAATTGACATTTTTATATTGCTTCTTAAATCCTAATGCTGTTGAGGTTTATCCTGTTAAACATTAGAGAATGAGCATGTTAGAGATCTCTAGATCCTGTGATTTTTATACACTTGAGTTTCAGAACATGTAGATCAAGACAACCAATTGGATTTATGTAATTTTTATGAGATTATGTTTTGCGCGATAACCTCGCTAGCTTAGTTTGAGCCTAACAGGATCAGTCTCTTACTTTCAGTATACTTTAAGAAAACTGCATATGCAAACTACAACACAGAGAAGTTGAAATTATGCGTATCAGACTTGACCTATATGTAGATTGGTAGCTTATCATGACATTATCGATTATGAACTTAGTCATTTTTGCCCCTTTTCTTATTTTCTTATTTTAAATTAGTTGATTACACACACAGAGACACACACGTGTATACATACATATATTTATGTATGTTCTTCACGTGATATTCCCAATGAAGAGCTTTTGTTAAGGCATGTTCAGTGAATATGTTCATACACAAAAAGCTTAAGAATACACATGAGACTTGCAATGGAGTCATGTTTTGAATGCTGCTGTGAGCAAAACTTTTTTAACATTGATATATCACATGTTCACACATACTTGAGTAGAGGAAGGATAATCATTTTCATATATGCCAAGGCGATTTTCCAGTTTCTCTTTGAAAGATTGTATACTTGTGTAAGTTATCTAAGTTGATCTTGATTAGCTAGTACATAATGTAGTAATGAGTTTTTGCAAGATACCATCATAATGCAAAAATGATACATATTAATTGAATATTGCATTTTTCGTCTCCTCTGACCCTAATGATGATATTTTATATGTATATATTGCACTTAAATGAAATAACCTTTCATTTTAATGCAACTATTCATCTTCATATCAGTTTTTCCTCATTATAGAATTACGGATGGATACCGATTATCTTCCTTGTTTTAAGTTTTAAGAACTTTCCATGTGCATTGCTCCTGCTGTTTTTTTATATTTGTTGACATGAAACCTTCTAATTAAAAGAACGATTTATTTTATTGTCATATTCATGGTCTTGCAGTATAAAGCCTCTCAAAACTTATATTGTATTTATGGGTTTTTTACCTTTGAAATTTCAACAAACATCTTTCAACGATATCCGGGAAACTGTATAATGAACAAAATCCAGATAATACTAAATTCTTAAGTAACAGGTTGCTACAAAATCAGCATTTTATAGATGGAGATGCCTGGTAAATGTTATTTCTACTTTTGAGCTTTAACTTATACTAGATAACATATAAAATCATAATCAAGAAGTTGTAAGTTGGTGCAGTTGCATAACTTTGTTTATTGAGTTGTTGCTGATTTGTAATTTATATCATCTTTCTCCTGGACATAGAACTTGATTATATACGACCTTTATCTCTTAGGATTTCTCTGTCTTCTGTTAACCATTTTTCTTTCCTAATTGACGAAACTAGGAGTTATATAGACATTTCTGAAGGAGCACAAAATTATGTATAGATTCAAGAAAACTTTGTTAATAACCATGAATTAACTGTACATATTGTATATCCCCGCGTGGATCTGATTTTATCACTGAAATAAGATGACATTAAAAAAAAAAAATTACTGTAACCCTTTCTATCAGGTATTTGTTCGTGACTTTGTACCAAGCGCGCTGGCATTTCTTATGAATGGTGAACATGATATAGTCAAGAACTTTCTATTAAAGACCGTACGCCTTCAAGGATGGGAAAAGAAAGTTGATCGATTCAAGCTTGGTGATGGAGTTATGCCAGCAAGCTTCAAAGTGCTTCATGATCCTAAGAAGAATACTGATACCATAGTTGCAGATTTTGGAGAAAGTGCGATTGGTCGGGTGGCGCCAGTTGACTCTGGTTTTTGGTGGATTTTTTTACTGCGAGCCTATACAAAATCCACTGGAGATACATCACTTGCTGAAACACCAGAATGTCAAAAGGGGATGCGACTTGTTTTGTCTTTATGTTTGGCTGAAGGATTTGACACGTTTCCAACATTGCTTTGTGCAGATGGATGCTGTATGATAGATCGTAGAATGGTATGCCAATAATGTTAAGCTTGTTTTGAATATCCACTTTGCATCTATGCCATCCTTTTTATGTCTTCTATATGCCTTATGCTAAGCTAAATTATAGTGGTAGAAATACAGAAGGTTACGAAGAAAGATACCAACAAGGCATGTTTTTTTTCTTCCCTTTTTCCGACAGCGTTAATTTTAATTCTGTTTTTAATATACATGTTGGACTAGGATTTAAATTAATACTGTGTTCATCATGGAGTTCTTGTATACACTATACTACATGACAAATGTGCAGTAGCTTTATGAACTTAACCTCTTATGCATAATTTATCTAGTTAGAGATACCAATACACATTTTTGTTCAAAATAGTAAGAAATTTCATTCCAGCTAACTGCTTGATTTTATTACCATTTTGGTACTAAATTATGAGTTTTTGACTATTTTTGTATGTTCATGCAAGGATTTTGTGGGGGGGGGGGGGGGGGGTGTGCGCTATTGTGTGTGTGTGTGTTTTGTGATCTGCGACCTAAAAGAATTGTTCTCAGTCAAATATGCACATAGTGAGTTTGTTTATAGCTCTTATAGTTCGACTACCAGCCTTTATAATTCTTGTTCCATTGAACGGACTTTACTTAAATTGTTGAATGCAAGTATCATTTTAGTAGTTGATAGTCCCTTGCAACAAAATTTGTACCTTGTAATCTTGTATAGTTAGCTCTAGCCAAAACTTTCCATCTGTCCTCTTCCTCTTTTGCTTTCTTCTTCCACGATAATACTATATGCAGTCTTATAAACAAAGATTTTCACATTAATCACTCCATGATAATTTATGTCCAAATCATTTTAAATTGTCATTTAGCACGAAAGGTCCTTTGTATAAATCAATCTTGCTTTGAAAGCCTGGACAGAACCGAAGAGAGCTTTAGGTTTGAGAAAACACACGAAACAACCGCGACACTTTTAAGGTCCCCATTTGTACACAATTATTACTGTTTTTAACAAGTCCAACTTTCATATGGATTGAATGTGTCAAATTTATTCGGGATCACTATTCACTTATGTTAAGAAACAAAATGATCAATAATTAGATCAACCCACAATTTTTTTTATTTTATTAAGTCCCAGTGGAATTCCTTTATGAAATAAAGTTATTGAAACTCTACTTCTAGTTGACCTTAATAATGTTTAACATATATATCAATTTATAATTACTATCAACCTATAATAACCTTTATATTTATTATAAATATACATTTATAGTTGTTTTTACATCGATATATAAATATTTTGCATCCTCATGTCAAACTGCAAATATGTTGCACGATCTAAGCATAGGAAATGCAAATATTTTATATTTAGACTCTTCTGATGACAAATATTTGCAATCTACTTAAAGTGCAAGTAAATGCAATAATATGAACTATATAATTAAAAATTTGCTCGCCTACTTTGAAGACAAGTGCAAATATTTGCAGTCTATTTCAAAGTGCATGTAATTGTAAATATATGCTTTGAATCACATACAATTTTGTAGAATATCTGCATCGATAAAAATTTATGGAAATATAAATATATTATTTTGGTTGAAAAGAATTTAAAATTATGATTTAACTGTGAAACAACATGTCAGGTGTTTCAAACAAGAGGTATCAGTTTATTATATGAATTATGTGCAAGTTCAAATAAAAGTGATTATGTCAAAATAAAGATCAGATTTATATTTGTTTTTGGTTTAAGTTTTTGAGGATTAACTTTGGTATCAATGATGTGTCCTAATATGCACTTATTTTAACTTTGGGAATTTCGTTGCACATTGATTTTATCTACACCAAATTTTAAAATTTGCATCTTTACCTCCCAACCTTCATTTCATCATGTTAGCGGAGCACTTCTCAATGTTTCATCATCATTATACAGTTATTGTACAAAAATCTCTAAACTGTTGCAGGCAAGGTTTTCAAAATGGGATTTGAATCGGAACATGATTTAAATCGTTAATTGTAGATTCAAAAGATCCATGTTTTTAAGTTCAGGAAACATTTTAAATTGATTTTGATATTTGAACTTATACATCTAAACATAAAACTCAATTTTCTCACTTGTTCCACTTTTATTTTGTTTAGAAAACATTAGATTTGGAATTGACTATATTAAATATATTAGCATTGATTGAATCATTTTTCTAAATAGTGTTTATAACTAAGTTTGAATCGAAATGCAAATCAAATCGTAATGGGAGAGATCTGATCTAAATCGGGATTTAAATCGTAAGATTTTAAGATTTTTTATAACAATGGTTGCAGGGTGTTTATGGCTACCCCATTGAAATCCAAGCTCTCTTCTTTATGGCTTTAAGAAGTGCTCTAACAATGCTCAAACATGATGCTGAAGGCAAAGAAATCATAGAACGAATAACAACTCGCCTACATGCCTTGAGCTATCACATGCGTAGTTACTTCTGGATAGACTTCCAACAACTAAACGACATATACCGTTACAAAACCGAGGAATATTCTCACACGGCAGTCAACAAATTTAATGTCATTCCTGATTCAATCCCAGATTGGGTATTTGACTTCATGCCTATGCGTGGAGGCTACTTCATTGGGAACGTTAGTCCTGCAAAAATGGACTTTAGATGGTTTGCATTGGGAAATTGCATCGCTATACTTTCTTCTCTTGCTACTCCTGAGCAATCTTCTGCTATAATGGATCTTATTGAATCAAGATGGGAAGAACTAGTTGGAGAAATGCCTATAAAAATTGCTTATCCTGCCATCGACAGCCATGAATGGAGGATTGTAACTGGTTGTGACCCAAAAAATACAAGATGGAGTTATCATAATGGCGGTTCATGGCCAGGTTAGCTTATTATATATAATTTGGATAAAACTATTATCCTGAATTTTCAGTTGCTCTGTTTAAAGGAAAAAAATACCATATCCTTAGGAGTTCGGGTTGATGGAACTATTGAATGCTAGATGTTTCCAAAAGTTCTATAAATTATATTTATGGGATTTCTCGAACTAGAAATCTTAAAGGTGCTGGGAGCTAGCAATTACTATATGAATAATCCCTTATCACTATCATTTCACTGTAAAATGATTCATGAAAACTAAACTCCTTTACTTTTACATGGCCATTGAACCGTTTTATGTTTCTTGTGGAAACTAGTGACTATTATATGCTAGGCAGAGGTTTTACCTTTAAGTGGTTATGGGCAACTCATTTTATGTTAACTGCTTATACATTTGAATTTGCCATTAGATTAACATATGGTACGTTTATACCGTTGAAGGAAAAAAAAAAGAGAGTGTGTACTTAATCTGAGTCGGAAAATGTCCTTCCATTCCTATGAACTCCAAGTTAATGCAGGCATAAATTTGTCGAAGATTGCTTAAAGTATCATCATCATCATTCTCCATTCAATTCAATGCATAAGCATAAGGTTGTACAACTTCCCAATATTTGACTTTAAATTTTGCAGTACTTCTATGGGTGCTGACAGCGGCCTGCATCAAAACAGGCCGACCTCAAATAGCAAGACGAGCAATAGAGCTTGCGGAGGCCCGTTTATTAAAGGACAGCTGGCCTGAATATTATGATGGAAAACTAGGAAGATTTGTGGGGAAACAAGCAAGGAAATACCAAACATGGTCGATCGCAGGATACTTGGTAGCAAAAATGATGCTTGAGGATCCGTCTCACTTGGGAATGGTTTCGTTAGAGGATGACAGGGCGATGAAACCCGTTTTAAAAAGATCCGCTTCTTGGACTTTTTGAGACTGGATTGATTCAGAGTGATCATATTATTCATTAGCAATAATCCTTTGATCTAATCACTTGGGTAGTTATTTTTATGTCGATTCCCCGTTATAATTGAACAGCTTTTGCTTTTGTTGCTGAGGTAGCCCTTTGTTACGTGTAATTGGATTATATCGTCCTGAATCTGCAAATGTCATTTTGAAGTTAAACTGATGTTTGCATATGATATCTACCACTAAGCCATGTATGTCCATTCATCTGAATATGTGAAGTGTTTTATTGTAGAGTACTGACAATTGAATTTGGGTTATAGTCTTTATGCACTTCTGTTTTACTGTGATATATCGTGCTTTTACCAAATGGAATTGCACGTCCGTTTCAATTTTACAACAAAGGTATAAAAATGGTTGTAAACTCCAAGTCTATTGACACAATTGTTTCATGATATTTTAAGTTTCATATTTGTGTCTTAAAAATGACATTTTTCAAACTAAAATGGTTTAAAATGCAGAAAATGTTATAAGCTAAAAAGAGATAAGAAGCCATTAGAAAAAAGAAGAAAATGTTATTCACACTGATATCAGTTACATAAGATTGATTGATATAATTACATTACATAAGCTCCTTTATATATAGGTCTTGGAGCATGAGATGGAACATATCCCATAATGTGAGACTAAAAGAAAAACACAAAAACATATTCACTTTTATATTTACATATATTATTACATTCCCCCTTGAATAAGCATCTTCAAAATCTTGGATGCTCATATTGGTTGCTAGAAATTGTTTCTTTTGAAACGTCCATGACTTGCTCCCTCTCATTATTATCTTGCTTTCATACATCCATTCAGTCGTTATGAATATTGTCTTGCCTCATTAAAAACGTCTATTAGGAAAACCTAATGGAAAAACCTTAACGAGGAAAAAAGTGCAACTTGAAATCATAGATGTCACGATCCAAATTCCAGCGTTCAAAAATCGACATCCGTACACTACTTGTACCTGAATGCCGCAGATTCAAACGTTGAAATTCGACTTGTGCCGAAGCTTATAACATATTAAGTACAACACAGCGGAAGAAAAAGAATATATCAATATACAACATTGATACAATATCTGATACAATAAGATACAACAGATAATAGATATCAGTATACATCAGAGATATGATACAAGACAATAGCAGCGGAAAGAAAAGGATAACACCAACAGCGGAACAACATCTCCAATATGGTCTTCAAGAGAGAACTCCAGTATCGGTGATCTCCATCTCCAAGGCACCAATCCAGAAATAGCTCGAGCTCCCAATCAAGATGAAGTGAAGCAACTCGATCCAAATGCGATTGCCAAATCCTAAGGCTGAAAGCTATCGAATCTACACCTACTATTCGATTATTTGAAAAACCCAACTATAGACTGCCCGTGTGGAAAAATTGTGGGCACGCAGAGTTTAGAAAAGGAACAATAAACTTTAGGTCAGTCGTGGGACTGGTATGAACAAACAAAACAGTTTATCTTTAAAAACAAACAAAAGAGTTTAAAACAAATCTGCAATGCTTTTTGGAAGATGAAACTACCATAAGACCTCCCGCCACACACACAATGCAAACGCAGAATTGGAGGAGATTTCTCCTTATGATAGTCAAATATGCTTGATATGAGAAAATTTCTTTGATATTATTACTAGTGCATAGTGTAGAAAAATCATTTTGAAAGTATAATATAAATCCTAGCCAACATACGACCAGTATCATATGCCTACTATAGCTACCATCTAAACAGTGGGGCGCCACTATAAGTAAATGACAGGTTCGACAACTAAAACCATACAAGACGTGTATTAAAGATTGTATTTTCCAACAAAAGGTCAGGCTAAGGAACTTCCTACTGCCGCATGGGTACGCCTTTGGCGGGACTTCCCGAGAGCTTAACCAGCTCTCTGCCAACACAAGGCCGGGTTACCTCTGTAACTAGGTAACTACTACACGAGCGTGCCATCCCCCGGTCCTTTGGGACCTTTATCTGAGGTACCTCTAATCCAACCACCACAAAGTAATAGATCTGCAGTATCCACGTGAGTGAAATATCTAGGCTCCATACCATGATACCACCATTTTCCGAAAGGGAATGACAATTCTAAAGGGCGCAACCCTCATAACCTTGCCGCATCTTTCCTGTTTCGACAATTTCCGGGATGTGAGGTCCTGATGCAGTCTCGTCCACAAAGCTACGCTTTATACAAAAGCCATGCTTTGATCAACAAATGATACACAATAGCACTCAGCATGCCACACTACCAAATTTGGAAGTATATCACTGATAAATATCAACTACATAACCTCTGAGCTCGTACGTCTCAAAGAAGGGTGTTATGCTAAGAGAATGGATTCTCCGCCACCAAGCAGAAATGTATTTGATAGAGATCAGTTTAATATCTCAAAGTGTAGTGTTAGACACACAACCATACAAGTCTGTTCCGGGTTCGAACAGAACCGAAGGCACTTCGTCCAATAAAGGAAGAAGCCACTTGCAAATCCGGGCATCAACAATCCCGATCGAACTTTCCATCACTTAGGGAATCTCTATACCGTAGCTACTCGGTGCAGAGACAATCGATAGGTTATCCTAACATTCTCGAAGACACCCGGTCTTCAACACCGGTCTTCAAATGCAATCCATAACGTCGTATCACTATTCAGAATGAGTTATATGACACAAGGTCCTCTCATGGCTAAACCGAATAATGAGCGCAATATTTAAAACATATGGATATTGGGATTTTAGTTAAGTCACATCTTTTAAAAATCCAAAGCTTTTCTTCCAAATGGTTAAACAAATTACCATTTCAAATCTTTTAACAAAAAGATTCGTTCACAAAGTTCACCTAGTTTCACAAAGATCCATTTATAGTTTTCAAACAATTTCCATTTCAATTGGGTTAACTCCTTAAATCTTTAAATTAAAGATTTAACTCATAGCTTTCAAACCGTTTCCAAAGATTTATTCATAACTTGGAATACTATTTTCATTTTAGACTTGAAATCCTTTTTACACAAATTGGAAATTCATTTCTTATGTGAAAGCTTTTATTATTTGAAAACACATAGGTTTCGTTTTGGGAAAAACCGATTACATTTACATAAGTTAAAGCCATTCAAGTACAAGCTTGGTTTAAATTCAAATTCCCAAAACAATACCTTTTAAATGGTTAAAAACCCATATAAACACATTTATAAGTTGAATAGCCTTTTTAAACCATAGTTTCCAAATCATAGAACTCAGTTTCAAATATTGAATTCAAATTTAAATCAAATTATTTAAATTTCAAAACTCAATCAAGTTATTCAAAATAACTTTTATTTTTGAAATTCATTTCAAAAGCTTTTTACTTAAATCCTAACCCATTTCCAAAACCATTTGGATTCAAAAGTTCAATTTTAATTTTTTTTCAAAAATCTGTGACTTAACCAATTTCCATGTGCAATCCATACCCGTGTGTGTAAGTGTGGCCCAGGGGTTTTACACAATAGTGCACAACTTCAATCATCACAGATTCAATCATATCGATAAGCGGTATAGCCCATAACGCTTATCTTTATTCACAGATTCATAGATAAAATAAATTATCAATCACAAAGATTCATCAATATGATTCGATGTGGGTTTCGGATAATCAACTGGAATCCGACTCCCTGTAGCATCGAAATTCAAATGCCGCGTTACGGGACAAAAAGTGTTTTTCACATAAATACCGAAAGTTCAGCACAAAGCAACTCATACAATCTAAACATCCATAAATAAGGTTAATAAATCATCTGATTAATTGAAACCAGATTAATCACAAATCCAGGTTAATTAATTAATTACAAACCATTTTTGATTAATTATCCTTTAATCATCTATTAATTAACCTTAATTAATAAATTAATTAATCCTTTATTAATTAATAAATTAAACAACCATTAATTATTCAATAATTAACCTTTAATCATTAGATAATTAACCTTTAATTATCTTTTAATTAATTAATTTCATTAATTAATTACTCCTCAATTACTTATCATTCTTTCTTAATTAATTAACCCTTTAATCATTATCCTTAATTAATTTCAGTAAGTGATTATCCTAATCACTCTCATTGATAAATCACAAATTAATTATCACCTAATAAATAATTCTTTAATCGTAAATTAATTACTTCTAATTAAGTAATTATCTTTTAATTAATTAATTACTTTTAACTACTATTTAATTAATCTTTAATTATCCAAGGCCTTAATTAATCTTAAGATAAACCACTTATCTTAATCACTTACTTAATCACATCACCAAATTCTATTTGAAACATTTAAGAATATTTTTAAATAATTATCCCAGTATAGTTACTCAAAACCCAAACAATTTTAAACATATTTTAACTTAAAATCAAATCTTTGGAAATTGTTTTCTTTAAAACTTATTTAAAATTTTTGATTTGAAAACTTTTTTTATTTAAAAACTTATTTACTTTAATATATTTTAAAACTTACTTTACCACTAAAACTTCAACACTGCATTTTGATTTTTAAACCTCTACAGAAAAAACCCGAGTCATCCTTACAAAACATTCGAGACAAACCCCGAGTTATCCATATCCTTCGTTTTCCCGAGACATTCGTCACATGACTTCGAGACAACCCCGAGACCTTACTTCTTCCCCAATTACTTCGACCAACGAGATACATATATGCAACTGTGCACGTGTACGACCAGTCCGGTCAACTCTGGTCATCACCACTACCTCCGACAAGTCGGCCCCAACCTCACTGACTAGCCTCAACCACCAGATCGACGAAATTGGAATGACATCAAAATTAAGTTGCTCGAGACATCCTGAACCCAAACTCCGACCAACCTAGACAGCTCGCATCCCACCCTCGTTCGCCAGCGATCACGCCACCGTGTTCTAAGCTTTGCCACAAAACTACGCGTCGATCCCCTGGGGTGCGATCGCCTGGATCTACTTGATGACGTCGCACAAACCCAATTCCTGACATCGTCTTCAAACTAGGCTAAAACCCTACTATCTCATCGCTTGATCACCACAGCATTTTATAAATTCAATTCATATTTTTCTCGAATCCACCGATGTTCCAGCTAGCTTCACCAAGAATCACGACCATCGAATCGTAATAGTTTGTCAGAATTTGACGAATTCCCCCACGTAGTTCATCTCTTAATGTCACAGCCGATACCAAACTAAAAATCATCATTTTATTTTTAAAATTCACCACTTCCTACCATGAATTCATTCATGTAATCCAAACTTTGAAATTCAGATATAAATTTTTTCTTGAATTTTGTTAGTATGTTATTTAACAGAGAGACGGTCAAAATTCAACAATATATATACATACATAAACAGACATGCATGTACATTATCATTTATACAAACAACTCCAAGTACTAAACCAAAAATCACAACATATAACAGGCTTAAGTGATTTATTCACAGATAAACAAAGAAGAAAAAAATTTGGGCTTAGAGGTTTGCTCACCTGGAGTTGCAGCAGAGACAAAGAGCAGAGAATAGAGTGAAGATTTTTGAACTTAAGCTTCAATTTTTTTCTTCTTCTGAAAGTTGGATTTTAATTTGAGCTTGTTGAAGTTGATTCTTTGCATTCATTTGAATTTGAAAACTAGAACTGTTGTTCTCTGGAACTTGAATTTGATTTCCAATAACTTTGAACTTGCATTTGCTTTTGGGTTTCCAGATTTCGATTTTGAATTTGCTTTTGTTTAAGATCCCAGGTTGACTTTGGTTTGATTGCTATCGATTTTTGAACTGAATCCAGATCAGGTTGAGCTTGATGAATATGAACTGATCTTTGTTTTAAAGCTGTGATGATTTGCTTGAATTGTACCATGCTCTTCTTGTATTTGAATCTGAAACTTTTGGTTTCAGATTTGTACATTTCTGACCTTATTTTTTTTCCTCTCTTTGGTGTTGAGATTTGAAATTCCTCAAATCTTTGTTACTGTACTTCAGATTTGCTGAAAAGCTAAATAGTTGAGTATGGGGAGATGAAAAGTTTTTGTAATTTTTTTTATAATTTTTTTAATTAAATCAATTGCCACTTGTTAAGTTAAACCATACACTTGTAATGTATGTGTTCTATTATCTTACAAATGTTAAAATGTGTTTTTATCTTGTTCACACTTGTTCAAATGAGTGCTTTTATGTTTAAATCCCTTGTCTTTAAAAATTTATGTTCATGTCCTTATACAAATTATATTTATCTATTATTATTTCCAATTTAATTTAAATATATGTATACTTATGTTTATATAATTGCCTTGAATTTATTTACAAACTATAATTTTTTTTCAAATATGAGAGAAAATACCCTTAAACCTTTTTATTAATTTTCAAAACTTTTAATTTCTATTTTATTTTAATACATTTATTTTTAATTTCAGTTTTATTTATAAAATACATATCCTTACATTTCAAACAAAAATCCTATTTATAATCTAAAATTTTGTTTATTCTGGAAATTTTCATATTAATCCACAATTAAATTTTAAAATCAATGTCCAAATAAACAAATATCCTATTAAATTTGAAAAATCCAATTAATTTACAATCTTATTCAAAAATTTATTTTAATTATCAATTTAAATTTAATTAAAAATCGAGATCGTTACAATAGATATCATATAATGATATTCCTTCTAAGAGTTTGATACTTCGGGATCAATATAATGTCTTATTAAAACCCTTACTAAGAAAAACCCAATGGGAAAAATCTTAATGAAGGAAAAAAAGAGTACAACGACATATCATAGTTTCTCATTTCTTCAAATGAAGTTTGATACTTCTGGATCAAACTAATGCCTCACTAAAACCTTACTAAGAAAAACCCCATGAGAAAATCTTAGTGAAGGAAAAAGAGTACAATATAGTATGAGATATTTCAATAATTTATGGAATCAAATAGAGTTTGATACTTCTGGATCAATATAATACTTCATTAAAAACCTTACAAAGGAAAACCCGATGGGAAAAACCTTAGTCGAGAATAAAAATACAATTGAACTTAAATAACATATTTGAGATGTTATTTCTCGAAAAGACGTTTGATTCTTCTAGATCAAGACAATGCCTTGTTAAAAACTTAGTAAGAAAAACCAGTGATAAAAATCTTAAATAAGGAAAAAGAGTATATTGTAACTTATTTTCAAATATTACTGCGGAGTTGATACTTCTGGATCAAGATAATGTCTCATTAAAACCTTACTAATAAAAACCCAGTGGGAAAAATCTTAGTTAAGAAAAAAGAGTGCATTATAAAATACTTATGAATGCCCCCCTGATTTAAAATTTTCCTTTGAATTCATATTCATCTTTCGATAACTCAAATTGGTTATAGATACTTCTGGATCTATAATATGAATCTCATTAATAATACAATTTGTTAATAGTTTCCTTCGATACAATCAAATTTCCTAAGATTGTTTCTTCCAAACATGTTTTGCATTTTATGCATTTTGTATGCTACTTTTGTGAAAAACACTTCATGTGCTTTCATTTTTGTGCTTCAAATTAGTTTTGTGCATTGTAACTATACATCTTTCATGAATATTAAAAATTTCATTACAACATTACTAGAAAGCAGGAAGTAATCTACTCACCTTGAAGTATATCAAGATTTTCATTACAGCAATACTTAGAAGAAATTTGTAATCTACACTTCATGTCTTTTGCATTCTTTATAACTACAAAAGTTATGTATATTCTTCAGAAATTTGTATACTTTAATAATTATTTGCATATCGCAACTATCACTTCAATGGATATTAAGAGTTTCATTACAACGATACTTAAAAATAGGAAGTAATCTACTCATCATGAATTATATCAAGATTTTCATTACAACAATATTTAAAAGTAGGTTGAAATCTACTCTCCTTGTTCTTTGCATTCTTTATAACAATGAAAGTTATTTATATTCTTCCGGAATTTGTATACTTTCATTATTTAATATGATTTAACCCACATTTATACCTTCGGGGTATATTAAGCATTTCAAGTACTTTCGGTACTTTGCGGACTACGTGCCCATATTTCTCTACTATTAAAGGATTCATGATGGACAGTCATGTTTTCCCCTAATTCAAGATTCTTAATCTATTTATAAACATAAACGCTTTATTATTTATAAATTTACCATCAATAATTATTTCTTGTCAGTTCTAGTCATGATTTATTGAGATCTCTTTGATTATCATAAACCACTTTCTAAGGTTATTTGACAATCATGTCATTAGTCTCTTCAAAAGCACCATTAAGTGTTTCTTCAAAAACACTCACCTTTGTATTTGGCATCTTTATTACTTACTCCAAAAGTATTTCAAACTGACTTTTCTACCATATTTCAGATATGGTTTACACATTTTGATCCTTCAGGGATTCAAATCTATATTGGAGAAAGTCTACTAGGGATATTATTAATAATTTATTCAAGTTACTTAATATTTTACATCATTATACATGTTAACAAATATTTGACACTGATGATCAAAATGAACTTGTATCCCTCTATCCTCCCCCTCAATGTTGACAAACATTGTCACATTAAATGATAATCATCTTTGGATTCTCATTTTGATCCATTATCATATTGCTAGTAGCAAATACACCATAAATATTAATAATAGGAGGATAATCCTTTTATCAATTGATAAGATGCATTCAAGTGATATTTGTGAGCTTCTGGCTCATGTTTAAATATGTGATTCAATTATGCCAAATTTCATGAAATATAATCTAGTTGAAATTGTACCCAATTTTTCTAAAATAAGCTTCCGACTTTCAATTTTAGAAATAACGCAAATATATTCTTTGACATTTTCATTATAGTTCCAATATGGCAGCTATTCATTTACATATCTTCAAAACTGAACAAATTTCTTTTAACTTTGCTTTAGCATAATGTATTTTGAATTAAGATATATGTACCATTTGGCAATACTATATGGCCCCTTCCGGATCCTTCAATTATATTAGCAGATGCTATGGTTGAAATTTTTAGCTAAAGTATTTTTAGATAGTTCAGAGAAAAACTTCAGGTTTTTCAAAATCATATGAGTCGTTGCACTATCTAGTAGGCATATATTACCACTCAAATATTGATGGTCCATATCTTAAGAATTAAAGACAATATAATTAGTTAACTATTAAAATTTGTAAGCATTAAATAAATGCTAATATTTTCCAAAATAAAATAAAATGGACTACTAATTAAAACACAACATTCATGGTATGTTATTTCAATTATTTCTGAAAAGAAAAACATACAAGCACCAACTTCCAACTGGTTGAAACTCAGGTTTAACCACTCTTGTTTAGTGTTTGGAAGTGTGACCATCTTCTAGTGGTTATAACGCTCCTTCAGGGAGTTCCATAAGTAAAGATGATTTTTTTTCCAGTTAAATGTCTTATTTTAAGATTGCCGTGGATATGACACCTTAAAAATATAAGAGCCTTTGTTTTATCCTACTGGGACATATTATTATCATTTTTAATGGCATATTCAAAGCATTGAGATTGTAATTGAATGTCAGCATCCAATATCCATGATAAAAAGTTATCTCCTAATAAGTCCAAAGTTTTAAATTCAAGCTTGGCTATGTTTATCATATTACCAACTATCAGTGGAAATAAAAATGCATAAGCATCAAAATATTGTTCATGGGTATATAATCAATGCATTTCATAAAATAAGAACTCATATCTGATAGTAGTTATAGTGAAAGAATAAAACATTAATGTAAAATAGTAAAAGACAACCAAATATAATCTATAAAAGCGACTATAATTTCTTATTTACATTCTTTTGATAGCTCTAGATCCAATCTCATTAATTGCATTCATTACTTTCCTTGAAAATGCAAAACTATCCTTTAAAATATGGAAAGGCCTTTATATGGATTGACTGGTGGAGAAGGGATGAATTATAATCAAAGATTGTGCTGATTTGATTATGTTTACTTTCATAATATAGGCAAATTTAAGAATATGAATATGTTGTATTAAATACCATTTATTAATTCATAACAACTGCAATAGTGAGAAACATGAATATGTTACATGTATATACGTTATGATCCTTGTCAACAATAAGAGATATAAAAGAAGAATAAATGTATGAAGTATTCATACGGATCTTTGTTGGACCATTCTCATTAATCTATTAATTTTATTTAATGATTTATTAATTTCTACTCACTAATATATGAATTAATATATGCGGTTATTTACATATTGTAAGATAAACAGAGAGAGAAAATTTGTACACTACATAGTGTATGAATAATATCATGAAAAACAAAATAGTTTGACTTGGCAACTAAAAAGTATGTTGTATAAGTTACAGCTATTGATAGCATCAATAAGTATATTTATGTGATATGACAATAATAGGTAAAAGATTAACCATACGAAATAGTGAACATTGGGGTACCTCTTTTGTTGAAAGAGGAAAGATGAATGAGTTTTATATATAGTATAACATAATTGATGTGTTTATAGATATTAACATTGATTTTATGAAGAATCCAAAATACTTACTTGATGAGCCAAAGGAAAGAAACTTGATCTATTATATTTTACCTTTTGAAAGACATGATTGAATGCATGGAAGAAGGGAAAAAAATTAAAAAATAAACTTCTTATTAGAATACCTTGTTTTCTATTAAAAAGAAAGAGAGTAGGAGAGTAGATATATTTCTATGTATTTATTTGGTTTAGTAAAAGCACCAAATATATCAACAAATCTTTTCTAGAGATTTTTCTTTTATTATTATCACTACTTCTGGAGTGAACAAATTTCTATACATTTATTTAGTTTAGCAGTTAATACCATTGGCAAATATTTTTAGAACTTCAGGTTCTAATTTTACTTTAAAATAAAGTCTTTGTTTAGTACTTTAGATCCTAAATGGTACAACTTGATTTTCATTATCAAACTTCAGGTTTGATTGCAATTGGAATTTACCATAATCTGAATTAGCTTTTCTAATAATTCAAAGCTTCACATCTCAAATTATATATTTGAGTTTTGATACATAAACCCTTTTTGTAGGAATGCGAACTTATATGCATAATTTTTGTTTGAGAACTTCAAGTCTCCAATATTAAATAAATACAATGAAACAAGAGGACTCTTCATAATTGTATTCGAACATGAGAATCATAATACTGTTTCTCTTCGTGGAAATAGTATTACCACATTTGTAATGTTATTTCAACGTATTATTTTTATGTCATGTCTTCTCGACATACCAACATCTTCTTCTGGAATTGCTCACTTATTTTTTCTTTCATGGCTTTATTTCAGCTTATGAAAACTTTAATCTTTCACCTTCGCACATATGAACTTCAGGTTCTTATTCTTTCATATAGACTTAATAGATCTTCTAGATACGTATTATCCTTATATTTGTTTCTCTAAGAAACAATGAAATATTTTTCTAGAATTATAAATCATGTGGTAAAATTATTTCTACAGTTCTCATTCAAACCGAAATCCAAGCAAAAAAATTTCAAAATGAAAACCTTTTTTTTCACCAAACAACGGAATGTGATCTAAAAGTTTAGATTTACAATAAAATGAGATCTAAAATGATAAGATTAATAGAGCAAGATCTATGAGATAATATATATATATATATATATATATATGTATATGTATGTATGTATGCATGTATATGTATGTATATAATGAAATTTGGAAAATTAGATCTATGATAGATAAGATCTAAAAAGAAAATTGTATTTTACTCTATGGAACAACTTTAGTTTCAGATCAAATTTAAAATTATCACAAAAAATGGATATACGTGAATGAAAATTAAATAAGAGATCCAATGATTAAAATCTACAGATCTAAAAAAAAATATCGTTTGAATATGATATTAAAATCTACAAGAGATCTGAAAAATTAGAACTAAAAAAAATAAGATCTACAACAAAACAAGATCTAAAATACATGGACAAAAAATAATATGTACAACAGATCCGAATAATTAGATCAATGATACAATGAGATCTAAAATGAAAAATTAATAGATTGAGATCTGAAAGATTTGATCAATTAGATCAGAAAGATAGCTTACCCTTTAGAAGATTTATAAGAGTTTCGTGCCGATAACGTGTTATAAACTAAAAAGAGATAAGAAGCCATTAGAAAAGAGAAGAAAATGTTATTCACACTGATATCAGTTACATAAGATTGTTTGTGTGATAACTCGGACTTTTGGGTATCAGGTAATTTGATATTTATCTGATTTAAATATTAAAAACACTTATTTGTAAGTTGAACAAATAAATTTGATGATAAATATTTATATCTGAATAAATATTTATTTGATAATCTCCTAATATAATTACTTAAAAATTTACCAATAATAATGATTGTTTATATATATATATATATATGGATATAAATAGGTTTTATAGAATTATTATTTTCAAATTGAATATGTGTTTGTTAAATAAACAAATATATATTATTATTATTAGTGTATAATTAACATTTTAAAATCTTCTCTTTTAAAGATTTTACATGTGTAAATACTAGGAAAGCTGGTATGAATATAAATATAAAATATAAATTTAAAAAAGTATGTATTTATTATTAATTTTTTTTGAAATATAAAGTAAAAGACAAATAAAACTTTAATAAGATTTAAGAAAAGTTTTAATACATTTTTTATAATATGAGATAAAATTTAATTTGTATATATATACAACATTTATTAACAAGAAAAAATACATTAAAAACATTTGTGACAATTATAACATCCATTTAAAACAAATGTAAGGTAAATATAGTATAAGATTAACAACTGTAATCATCTCCTCATAAATTAAACATTTGTAGGATTAATAACATGCAAAAATAACAAGTGTCATGTTTGAATTATATTATACATTTCTTTTTATTTTGATGAATAAAGAGGAAAAAAAATTTCTTCATAATTTTAAAAATCTAAGCCAAGTTTAGAATCAGGTTCAAGATTCAAACAACAATAAGTCTTTACAAATTTCAAAAATCTTGAAAAAAATCATAATCTGTTAACATCCTTAAACCAGAAATTTAATCAAGAAATCAGCAACTTCAATCTTCTCAGTTTTTAAAGCTAAATCTTCTAAACAACTAGCAGCAATATCAGATCTGAATTCAAAAGATCAAAGCTTCAAAGTAAGATTCCACCCAGATAATTCAAGAAGATCAAAAATTAAAACCAACTGTCTAGATTTTTCAAAGTTCAAATCAGTTCCATGCCATCTCTGTTCAAACTGAAATGGTGAGTAACCCAAATTTTTGATCTATTCAAATCCTGTGGCATGCAGTAATTACTTGAAACAAAGTATGATATGTATTTGCAAGATTATTTATATGAATTGCATGTAGATAGATATGATTATATGTGTGCATGTCTGAAAAAAGAAAATTATTATATGAACTCTCTGTTCTGGTTATACAAGTTTCAAGACCTGTTCAAATTTAAAAACCACTTTCCCTAATTTATTTTAAAACTTGGTGTATAAACAAAACTTGTTTATAATAACAAGATAATTGATTTAAAAATATTTACAGTAAGAATCCGATGGGAGTGATAAATAAAAGAAAGAAGAACAGTGAAATTCAAATTATATCAAATTTCGATTTAAATGAATTCTAGTTTCTTATTTATAATCTTTTTCGTTTTTGAAAACTAGGATTTCTAAGAGTGTAATCTTAATTTCAAAGTCTTTAAATCGAGAGGAATTTAGAGTTGAACATGTTTGGGATTTGGTTTGATCTTTGATGATCGGAAAGATTAGAGACTTCGAGATCGGTGCTGAAGCAAGCTTGGGTTTTGGAAGTCTCGACAAAATTGGTCGAAGAAGTTATCATTCGCCATGGCAGCGCAGTGAAGTGTTGGTAGTGTTTAAGGGCCTGGTGGGTCGACGAGATTTCTTGAGTTCGTAGCGGTGTCTAAAGGGCATCGGATTTGGTCAGGGTGGGTAGATTAGAAGCGTTGTTCGTCCGGTAAGTATTGGATAGGGTGTTGGGTTTTCAGGTGGTTGGTGGTGGCGTCGCGAGGAGTTTTTTAGGTGATGTTCATTCCAGGTTTGGTGATAAGCTCGATTTCGATTTCGAGCATGATGATCGAGTTGGATGATAGAAATCGATTGTAGGGTCGATCGTCGACATAGGGGAGGTATTGGCGATGGTCGAAGGTTGGTGAGTCAACCGTGCACGTCCACGCGACCGCTTTTGTGTCAGGTCCTGTTAGATAGCATCTGGGAAGAAGTAGTTCGAAGTAGAGTTCGGAAAGGTAGGGTCTGAACTCGAGTTTGTCTTCGGGTTGCATCGTGTGTGGCAGCAGTTCTTCTTCGAGAAGGAACGGTGGGCTCGGGTTTTGTGTAATTCCCAGTTTTTTTTAAAAAAGAAGAAATTTGATCGATTTACTTGTGCTATAAATTTGAAATATAGATTTAGTTTTCCTTTAAAACTTTAAACTATTGTTTTTCTAAGGGTTTGGTTAAAGAAAAAGTTGTATAATCTATCAACTTAAAATTTATCGGGTTAATTTTTATGATGATAAAATGTTTTAATCATTTTGTTAAATAACAAATTACTGATCAAGTTTCCAAAATGTATGTATGGAACAAGTTTTCAAGAAATATCAAAGGGCAAATTTATAATGTTTTAATTTTGTTGATATAAAATAAATTTATAATTTGATTTAAATCCCTGAGTGTTTTCAAATATAGTTTGATAAATGATTAAGATAAATGGTTTATCTAAATTTATTATGAAATAATTATTTACTTAATGATTAAGGGAAAATTACTTAATATAATTAAAAGGGTGATTTAATTAATGAAAGTAATTAATGAATGATTACTTAATAAAGTTAATTACTTAATATATTTAAAGGGTAATCACTCTATGTAATTACATTAAAGAATAATCAATTTATGCGATGAAGTAATTAAAGGTAATTAATTACTTAAAGATAATTAATTAATTAAAATTAATTAATTAATGGTTGAAGCTGATTAAGTGATTAAGAATAATCACTTATTGTGACTAATTAAGGATAATTAATTTAATGGTAATTAATTAAGGGTTAATTAGTTGAGGATAATAACCAATGGGATAATACTTGATGAAAGTAATTAAAGGTAAATCACTAAAGTGAAGTAATTAAGGATTAATTACTTGGTGTAATTAATTAAAGGGTTGATTAATTAATTGAAGAAATTTATTAAGGACTAATAAATTAATAAATGTGATTAATTAAGGGATAATTAATCAAAGTAAGTGATTATAGGATAATTAATTTGAGAAATTGTTAAGGATCAATGTATTAATCTGGATGGGTAAAGGTTAATTAATTTGTGTAATTAATTAAGAGTTAATTACTTATTGTAATTAAAGGATAATTAGTCAAGAGTGATTAATTAAGATGGATAATTAATTAATTGGTTTGTAATTAATTAATGTTAAGTAAAGGTAATCTGAGTGATTAAAGATTAGTAATTAATTTAATTAGAGATAAATTAAATTAATTTTGGAAGTGATCAATCTTGCTTATGAATGATTGGATGATGTTAAATGCCTTGAATTGGTTGATATCTCTGATATGAAATGTTTTGTGAAATTATATGTTTGGATGGACAATGATAATGTGGTCATCTATCAAGGATAAATTGCTGTGTAAAAAGTTTCATTTTGTTTTTAAAGTTAAATTGTATTTCGCATGAGTAACTTGGGTTAAGATGACATTGGGATTGAAGAGGTAGGAGTCGGGTATTAGAAAATACCCGAAACCACTTCGATTCTTTATAGATTTGATATGTGAAATCAATAGGCTGGAATGTGATTGATTTAAATGACTAGACCAATTAAACTAAGTAAAGGTACTTAGGGATCAATTTATGAATATAAGTGTTGGTTATAGCAAGTTGTGATCTTGCAGTGATGAACGAGTTACCCCGGGTTTAAGTATATCTTTTTTTTGCCTTAGTATTTCTTGTTAGATGGGTTTACTCATGCTGGTTTCCAGCCTGACCCAGGTGTTACTTTGATATAATGCTCGGGTCAGACCGAGTATTACAGATTTTCAGGTAAGGACGTTCTGAAGCTTAGGAGGCGAGCTGGATGGCAGGAACGTATGGAGTGTATTCCACTGTGATTTATTGTAGCTTATCTGGGACAAGTTGTTATAACTGTCCAGCGATTGTATAAATGAATGTAATTCTGATGTATTTAAATGTAATTAACTGATACAGTTTTTCCTTTGTATAACTGCTATTTTATTAATATTATATTTTGATCCGCTGCGAATGTGAGAATCTGTGTTTGGTGTTTTCTATTTTCTTCTTCTTCTATCTTTTTTTTTCTAACTATCTGGAATTTTCGAGATCGAAAATTTTAGGCCGTTACATTTGGTATCAGAGCTGAAGGTTAAGCGAGAACCTTGGCTCTGGTGGGATTACTCATTAAGGATAGGGTCAATGGTACCCTAGAATGAGTTGAGTGAATATATATATATATATATATATATATATATGAGAGCGTACTTGTTATTTTCTTATATAAAGATTTTAAATGATTTTATATAAGAATATATTTTGATATATAAAGCAATATTTCTTTCTAACAAAAATTAAGGTAATTGGTTGTTAAATTATTAGAATTAAATTAAGTGGTAATAGAAATACAACCAAATTGAAATAAAATAAAGATAAGTTTGAAATGGATTCAAACTGAAATTAAAAACTTGAATTTGGGAAAGAGTTTCATAATAAGATAATAATTAATTGGTTTCCAGATATGATAATCTTGGCTATTATCATAAATAACTGTTGTGTTTAATAATAAAATGTGTATTAATGAGTAGATAAAATGTAATGTTTTATGGAAGTAAAACATTTAGTTAAGTATGACTTGTAAATTGAAGTGGGTTTTAAATTGTGAAGTTTTTAATCTGGGACCAGAATTTGAAAATGGTTTCAAAGTGATAAAGAAATAATAAATAACATTATTTAATGTATTTGAATGAAAGGGTCCTATTCCAAATAAGAGATGTTTGAAAATTTTAAAGAAAAATTGTTTTGTATTAAAACCAAAGGTGGTTTAAATTTTAAAATTTGGCTTGGTGGACCAAGGAATAAATATGTATATATGAGAGATATACACAATATCAAAGATGGTTGGAGATAAACTATAAATGTTGAGTTTTAAATTTGGAATGAGATGTGATACCCAAAGTGATACGTTTTTGAACTTAATAAGTGGAAAGATTATTAATGTGAAGTTTAAATTTGAAATGGGAATTCAAATTTGAGTAGGGTAAACGGGTTTTAAATTGAATCTAACTTAGAGGAAGTTAAATAAGTTTGAATGGACAACCTAATTTGGAAATTTCAATATGAAATTGGGGTTTAACTTGGGAAGTTAAATGGTTAATTTGAATTGGGAATTTGTGTGATCTCAAAATGGGGTTGGAGATCGAAAAGTTGGAAATGGATGGATGTTTTAAAATAATTTAAATGATACCATCCAGTTGTTATTAATAATCTGAAATTGGATTTGTTTAAATAAATGAAGAAATAGGGTGTGGTAATATATCCATCATTAAGATGAAATGGAATCATTTTGGACTTAAGATTTGATAAGATAAAACTTCAAAGGTTTGGTTTCAAAATTGAAATTTGGTGATAAATTGAATCTCAAAAATTTAGTTGTTAAAAAAAATGAATTGTTACTTGAACTCTGAAATAAGTTTAAAATGGAATTTGGATTTAGAATTAAATGTTTTATAGATATAAGTTGATTTGATTTAAAGGATTAAATCAACATTTAAAAATTTAACTCGAATTTATATAATTCGAGATGGTTTAAATTTGAAATTTGAATTGAATTAAAAGGAAATTATGACTAAAGATGGATAAGTATAAAAATTCAAATGGAAAATTTGAATTGGATTAATTTGAAATGATATTGAAGTTAAATGAGATCAAATTCAAATGGGAATTGGGATTAATTCAAACTGGAATTGATTCGAAATTGAAATGGCTTTAATTTGAAATTAGCCCAAATTGATTTGAATAATTTGGAATTGTGATTAAAGTTGAATAAGTAAATTCAAATAGAATTTGATTTGAATTTAGGAAAGAAATTGAGGATTAATTCAACTTGAATTGGGGATAAATCAATTTCAATGGAAATTGAAGATATTTAAATTGGAATTGAGACAATTTAATGGAAGTGGAAATTTAAATTGAATTGATGGAATTAGAGATTGGAAACTGAACAGTTTGACTCTGGACTATTTTCAAAATAAATTGTTTTAATATAAATCTATTCTTTTCAAACCATTTACTATACAACTTTTCATTTTAGACCTAAAACTATCCTATACTTGTTTCATAATTATTTTTGGAACTATTTAACAATTTTTCAACTATTTTATAAACTAATTACTATTTTCAACTACTAATTACTATTTTATAGCTATTTTGCAATTATTTAAAATTACTATAACTATTTAACTATTTTCCAATTATCTTACAATTACTGAACTATTTTACAGCTATTTCACAAACTATAAATTGTTTTTCAACTACTTATCTATTTTTAAAACTTTTCAAGCTATTTTCAAATTTAAGATGGATAGTGTTTAAACTGTTTATGATTGAATACCCAGTTGAGATAAGAATAGAGGTGATAATCCAAAGGGATTGAAGCAATTGTGAATAAGTGAATGAAAATTAAAGTGAATGTGAATAGAAAGGAGAATTGATTTGGACAATAATCAAAAGATAGATACGTAGGATGTACGTATATTATTCTATTCGCATAGTGATTTGATCCAGATTTGAGCATAGAATTTCGAGATAACTATATTGATCCGAGTTGGGATTTTTCACTCAATTTTCGACGGCGAACCTGGATATGGATTGTTGATTGGTTCTGGATATTCTCTATCATAGTTATGGGTATGCAAGGAGAATGACGATTTCTGATCAAGAAACCAGATCTGAGTCCGCACTAGTAAGTCGGGTGGACGATACTAGTTCGGAAGTGGAATAGTGTGATCGAGTGAGCGATCAGATTGGTTTAGCGTACGGATGATATGTGTACATCGTACGAGTTTGAATGTAATTGATATTGAAATTTGTGAATAAGAAGTGTGAAATGATTTTGAATGCAAGTATATTTTATGAAATATACAATGAATAAAAGTGAAAGTTGGAGATTTCTATGATTAAAGGTTCACTTTATAAAGAAAAGAAATGAGAAATCGAATTTGAATATTTGATTTAGAATAAGCAAAGTTATATATCTTTGTTATATAATATAAATCTCCCCTTGTTGAATCTATTTCCGGAAGGAAAGGATTTTAAATGTGTTTGAAGTATAAAAGGAGTTTTATACAAATTTGGAATGATCCAAAGTTTCTAAAACTTATATATATATATATATATATATATATATATATATATATATATATATATATATATATATATATAAAGGATCTTATGAGGATTTTGGAGGAAATGTTTTTGAAACCTTTGAATTTGGAAAGGCTTTTTGATTTTTTGGGTAAAATCAATATTGGAATTTGGAAAGCCTAGTTTGAGAATTATCGATTTTGGGATAATCGATTTTGTGTAAAGGAGCTTTGTATGAGATCATACTAGGTGTATGATTTGAAGATACTATATGTGTATAGTATAAAGTGTTTTGAAAATGGCTCTGGAGAAAAAGGCACTCCCTTGAATGAACTTCTGAGGAGTACCATAGGTTGGTACTGCCTTGAGCCTCTAAGGGGGAGGTTCTAAAGTTGATCCTGTGAGGAGTCCGGACAAAACTAGTTCCTGAGGATTATTGGATAGCGAAAGACGAGGGCGCTGATGCCTACAGAGGCATTTGGGTTGTGATGTGACGACAGTGTAACTCGATGTCGCTGCGATCTACTGGGTGGACCATAGCGGAAATCATATGGAGGTGAGTGTCAACGGTCTACACTTGATTTTGCTGGGAAGGCAACGTAACATCGGTAGACTGCGATCTATGGTCGAGTGGAGTGGAGAAGTTTCATTCTTTTGGCAGCGAAATTCGAGGGCGTTGAGGCCTACAGTTATATGGGTTTTTGCCATGATAGCAACGTAACCCCAGTTGTAGCTGCGATCTATAGCGGGTTCCATGGTGTAGTTGAGGGGCGCGGAGGCTTATAGTTATCCATGGATTTTGCCGGGATGGCAATGTAACCATTGGGTTAACTGCGACCATGGATGGGGGTGATGATTTCCAGAGCATTCTCACCAAAGATATTTCCTCGATTTCAAAATGTTTTCTATATTTTCAATAAAATTATTTTCCAAGTATTTTCACTGGGTGTTGAAAATGGGTCTGCTAAATACTTATAGATTTTCATTCGTACGCCTAATCAACGTATGACCGAATTTCTGTAAGAACGAAGATGGACTTGTTGAAACATCGAATTATAAAATAATATTTTTATAAAACTATTTTGACAATACTATATAGATTTTAAAGGTGTTTCAAAAATGATCAAAGAAAAATTTATCTGATTTTAAGCATTTTAAAAATTCCGGTTTCGTTCCTTTTCGAGGACGAAAAGATTCAAAGGGGGGAGGAATGTGACAACTCGGACTTTTGGGTATCATGTAATTTGATATTTATCTGATTTAACTATTGAAAACACTAATTTGTAAGTTGAACAAATAAATTTGATGATAAATATTTATATTTGAATAAATATTTATTTGATAATCTCCTAATATAATTGCTTAAAAATTTACCAATAATAATGATTGTTTATATATATATATATATATATATATATATATATATATATATATATATGGATATAAATAGGTTTTATAGAATTATTATTTTCAAATTGAATATGTGTTTGTTAAATAAACAAATATATATTATTATTATTAGTGTATAATTAAGATTTTAAAATCTTCTCTTTTAAAGATTTTATATGTGTAAATACTAGGAAAGCTGGTATGAATATAAATATAAAATATAAATTGAAAAAAAAGTATGTATTTTTTTTTGAAATACAAAGTAAAAGACAAATAAAACTTTAATAAGATTTAAGAAAAGTTTTAATACATTTTTTTATAATATGAGATAAAATTTAATTTGTATATATGTACAACATTTATTAACAAGACAAAATACATTAAAAACATTTGTGACAATTATAACATCCATTTAAAACAAATGTAAGGTAAATATAGTATAAGATTAACAAGTGTAATCATCTCCTCATAAATTAAACATTTGTAGGATTAATAACATGCAAAAATAACAAGTGTCATGTTTGAATTATATTTTACATTTCTGTTTATTTTGATGAATAAAGAGGAAACAAAATTTTCTTCATAATTTTAAAAACCTTAGCCAAGTTTTGAATCAGGTTCAAGATTCAAACAACAGTAAGTCTTTACAAATTTCAAAAGTTTGGAAAAAAATCATAATCTGTTAACATCCTCGAACCAGAAATTTAATCAAGAAATCAGCAACTTCAATCTTCTCGGTTTTTAAAGCTAAATCTTCTAAACAACTAGCAGCAATATCAGATCCGAATTCATAAGATCAAAGCTTCAAAGTAAGATCCAACTCAGTTAATTCAAGCAGATCAAAAATCAAAACCAACTATCCAGATTTTTCAAAGTTCAGATCAGTTCGATGCCTTCTCTGTTCAAACTGAAATGGTGAGTAACCCAAATTTTTGATCTATTCAAAATCCCGTGGCATGCAGTAATTACTTGGAACAAAGTATGATATGTATTTGCAAGATTATTTATATGAATTGCATGTAGATAAATATGATTATATGTGTGCATGTCTGAAAAAAAAAATTATTATATGAACTCTCTGTTCTGGTTATACAAGTTTCAAGACCTGTTCAAATTTAAAAACCACTTTCCCTGATTTATTTTACAACTTGGTGTATAAACAAAACTTATTTATAATAACAAGATAATTGATTTAAAAATATTTACAGTAAGAATCCGATGGGAGTGATAAATAAAAGAAAGAAGAACAGTGAAATTCAAATTATATCAAATTTCAATTTAAATGAATTCTAGTTTCTTGTTTATAATCTTTTTCGTTTTGGAAAACTAGGATTTCTAAGAGTGTAATCTTGATTTTAAAGTCTTTAAATCGAGAGGAATTTAGAGTTGAACATGTTTGGGATTTGGTTTGATCTCTGATGATCGGAAAGATTAGAGACTTCGAGATCGGTGCTGAAGGAAGCTTGGGTTTTGGAAGTCTCGACAAAATTGGTTGAAGAAGTTATCATTCGCCATGGCGGCGCAGTGAAGTGTTGGTAGGGTTTAGGGGCCTGGTGGGTCGACGAGATTTCTTGAGTTCATAGAGGTGTCTAAAGGGCATCAGATTTGGTCAGGGTGGGTGGATTAGAAGCGTTGTTCGTCGGGTAAGTATTGGACAGGGTGTCGGGTTTTCAGGTGGTTGGTGGTGGCGTCGCGGGGAGTTTTTTAAGGTGATGTTCATTCCAGGTTTGGTGATAAGCTTGATTTCGAGCATGATGATCGAGTTGGATGATATAAATCGATTGTAGGGTCGATCATCGACATGGGGGAGGTACTGGCGATGGTCGAAGGTTGGTGAGCCAACCGTGTACGTGCACGCGAATGCTTTTGTGTCAGGTCCTGTTAGATGGCATATGGGAAGAAGTAGTTCGAAGTAGAGTTCAGGTAGGTAGGGTCTGAACTCGAGTTTGTCTTCGGGTTGCATCGTGTGTGGCAGCAGTTCTTCTTCGAGAAGGAACGGTGGGCTCGGGTTTTGTGTAAGTCCCAGTTTTTTTAAAAAAAAAGAAGAAATTCAGTCGAGTTACTTGTGCTATAAATTTGAAATATAGATTTAGTTTTCCTTTAAAACTTTAAACTATTGTTGTTCTAAGGGTTTGGTTAAAGAAAAAGTTGTATAATCTATCAACTTAAAATTTATCGGGTTAATTTTTATGATGATAAAATGTTTTAATCATTTTGTTAAATAACAAATTATTGATCAAGTTTCCAAAATGTATGTATGGAACAAGTTTTCAAGAAATCTCAAAGGACAAATTTATATTATTTTAATTTTTTTGATTTAAAATAAATTTATAATTTGATTTAAATCCCTGAGTGTTTTCAAATATAGTTTGATAAATGATTAAGATAAATGGTTTATCTAAATTTATTATGAAATAATTATTTACTTAATGATTAAGCGAAAATTACTTAATATAATTAAAAGGGTGATTTAATTAATGAAAGTAATTAATGAATGATTACTTAATAAAGTTAATTACTTAATATAATTAAAGGGTAATTACTCTATGTAATTACATTAAAGAATAATCGATTTATGTGATGAAGTAATTAAAGGTAATTAATTACTTAAATATAATTAATTAATTAAAATTAATTAATTAATGGTTGAAGCTGATTAAGTGATTAAGAATAATCACTTATTGTGACTAATTCAGTGTAATTAATTTAATGGTAATTAATTAAGGGTTAATTAGTTGAGGATAATTAAGCAATGGGATAATTACTTGATGAAAGTAATTAAAGGTAAATCACTAAAGTGAAGTAATTAAGGATTAATTACTTAATGTAATTAATTAAAGGGTTGATTAATTAATTGAAGAAATTTATTAAGGACTAATAAATTAATAATTGTGATTAATTAAGGGAAAATTAATCAAAGTAAGTGATTATAGGATAATTAATTTGAGAAATTGTTAAGGATCAATGTATTAATCTGGATGGGTAAAGGTTAATTAATTTGTGTAATTAATTAAGAGTTAATTACTTATTGTAATTAAAGGATAATTAGTCAAGAGTGATTAATTAAGATGGATAATTAATTAATTGGTTTGTAATTAATTAATGTTATGTAAAGGTAATCTGAGTGATTAAAGATTAGTAATTAATTTAATTAGAGATAAATTAAATTAATTTTAGAAGTGATCAATCTTGCTTATGAATGATTGGATGATGTTAAATGCCTTGAATTGGTTGATATCTCTGATATGAAATGTTTTGTTAAATGATATGTTTGGATGGAAAGTGATAATGTGGTCATCTATCAATGATAAATTGTTGTGTAAAAAGTGTCATTTTGTTTTTAAAGTTAAATTGTATTTCGCATGTGTAACTTGGGTTAAGATGACATTGGGATTGAAGAGACAGGAGTTGGGTATTAGCAAATACCCGAAACCACTTCGATTCTTTATAGATTTGATATGTGAAATCAATAGGCTGGAATGTGATTGATTTAAATGACTAGACCAATTAAACTAAGTAAAGGTACTTAGGGATCAATTTGTGAATATAAGTGTTGGTTATAGCAAGTTGTGATCTTGCAGTGATGAACGAGTTACCCCGGGTTTAAGTATATCTTTTTTTGGCCTTAGTATTTCTTGTTAGATGGGTTTACTCACGTTGGTTTCCAGCCTGACCCGGGTGTTACTTTGATGTAATGCTCGGGTTAGACTGAGTATTACATATTTTCAGGTAAGGACGTCCTGAAGCTCAGGAGGCGAGCTGGATGGCAGGAACGTATGGAGTGTATTCCGCTGTGATTTACTGTAGCTTAGCTGGGACAAGTTGTTATAACTGTCTAGCGACTGTATAAATGAATGTAACTCTGATGTATTTAAATGTAATTAACTGATACAGTTTTTCCTTTGTATAACTACTATTTTATTAATATTATATTTTGACCCGCTGCGAATGTGAGAATCTGTGTTTGGTGTTTCCTGTTTTCTTCTTCTATCTCTTTCTTTTTTTTCTAACTATCTGGAATTTTCAGGATCGAAAATTTTGGGTCGTTACAGATTGATACAATTACATTACATAGGCTCCTTTATATATAGGCCTTAGAGCATGAGATGGAACATATCCCATGATGTGGGACAAAAAGAAAAACACAAAAGCATATTCACTTTTATATTTACATATATTATAACAGAAAACATTGATGGTTTATTGTTTAACCAAGGAAACTCTACATGAATTGCCATATGGTTAGCTCTTTACCTTGTCAGCTTCAAGCAAGTATTCTTGCAAGATTTAGGTGACCACGCAAAAATCAAGGTCGACATTTGGTGATGCGCCATTCTCGTTTTAAAATTTCATAACATAAGAATGATTCCCCAATTCTTAGTTTCGTCCCCACGGTTTTTGAGCTGAGTTTGAAAATATAAATAATGTTTGTATAACCATATCTTTAGTAAGCTACATAATGGTATTGTTAAGGATCAAATTTTACAAAGCAATACATACAAAATTACGAATAATACATATCTTATTAATAATATATATATTTTTACTGTTTTTGTCCTTAGTGAAAACATCATAGCTATAAGCATTGTCATTTACCCTCTCCTTCTTCTATTTTTCAAAAAGAAAATAACAACGAGAACAAAAAATTCAACTTGATTTTCAAAAGCAGATCCAAATTGGTTGAGAAGGTGATGGAAAAGTAATTTTTGAACCTAATTTATCATGCTGTTTTTTTAAATACAGTAAAAATTAGGGTTTAAAATTATATTAAATATTTGTCGACCATAATTAGTTTATATTGTTTTCTTTAATGAGATCTTCATGTTTAATGCTTTGTTGAGTGAGAATATAACCTCATTCCTTTCATAGATGCAATTCCATCTAGAGATGAGTTGAATTCTCCATTATTTGATCAATTGGATTAAAGGTTCACGATGATTAAGGGATAAAATAATATAAATAAATTAAAGGTTAATTAGGTCAATTTGATTTTAATTTTATGAGAATGCTAGTTTGATTAGTATTACTCGCGGTAAAAGAAATATTTTTAAAAAAAAGTCTCCTCGTATCCAAAACTGAAATGTCAATAACAGTACCCCTAAATAAATGTTGTGAGAAAACTATGTTCATGATGATAGTATAATCCCACAATGGTAACAAACCATTTCATGGTATAACTTTATAGAAAAACATATTTGTTGTAATATTTCATTCATTTCAGTTACTAAACACATCATAATAATACGTTTGACAGAAAGATTATTTGCATTATTAGAAATAAAATAAAAACATCAAATAAAATGTACAATAAAATACAATTAATATTGATTGTGCAGACACGCACATTGATGGTTCAAAATATGGTTCAACATCCAAAAAAATTGTTTTGTTAGAACCAAAGTCACTGGATATGCTTTTGGAGTTTTTTTTATCTTATGGGCTTAACAAATACTTTATCCCCAAACGATGGAGATCAAAGGGAAAATGATACGTTCTTATATTTCATTATTGATTTCGAATAAAATAATAACACAATGCATCGATCTCATAAATTTTTAACATTATATCGGCAAGCTATCAGATCACATGTGCATGAAAAGTAAGAGAACATAATTTTTTTTATAGTGTTTCTACGAATCTCTATCCTACATCCACTTATATTCTTTATTACCGAGTTTCGATTATAATAATAAAGATTAAAAATATTTTCAGACTAGGTCAGCAAGGTTTTTGATGGAGTTGGTGGAATATAGGCGTTTTGTTTGAGTTGGTGTAATAAAAGAGCCATTATAGTTCTGGATCGATGCTTGTATTTATAGGGAATGGATTCGGCTGCTAAAAAGTGAAATACTTTTAGATATTCCTTCTTTTTAATCCACCTCGAAATCATATCAAATTACACGTTTGTCAAAGTGAATTTGGCTCAAAAACGCGTCCAAATGCATGTTACCAGGGTATAGATTAGTACTGAAATCCCTAGGTTTCAGATTGAGTGGAGTGAAAATCAAAGCAAGAATATGTCAAAACAATCATTTCAGACTATGGATCGTTAGTCTGTTCTTGACGATCGATGGCGATCGATTGGGACCTATCGGTCTGTCATGATGCATCAGAAAAACCAGGGAGAAAAAGGATGACCGATAAATATCTCCTTCACCTTAAGTCAGATTTACTCGTGAATTGAACCATTCATCTTGTATCATCATATTAAACTCTCCACCACTCTTTATTACATCATTCGTTGAGCATCTGAGGTACTTGTGCATGTGACATCTTATTGATAAGGACGGTTGATCAATAATAACAATCTAAACATCGGTCCATAATTTCTTTGTTCTATCAGAAACATGCGCAATTTGAACAATTTATCTTGTATCATTATGCAGAACATCCTGGCAAATTCAGTTGCCTCACCTCCAGAATATGTAATAGGGTTCTCTATTATGGCGTTCTTATCAATAAGAACAGTCTATGAAGAAAGATGAATATTGATCAATAACTTCTTCATATTAAGTCAGATTAGCATGTGATAAATCGTTTATATTATATCATCATATAGAACATCCCAACACACTATGTTGCCATGTCTTCTAAATATATCAGGGTCTCTCAAGGGTGGACTCAATCGGGAAAATGGACAATCCATCTTCAAGCTGCAATATCTTTGTCATAGTAACTTGAATTTGAACACAGTTTCGATCAGCATTCGCCATTTTTCATTGGGAACATTTTTTCATTGCTTTGAGTCAAGTCTTAAAATATGGAAAATTTACCCATAACACTTACCCCTACAATGCATATTTCTATTGATTAAAGCATTCTTTGATCAAAGACATGTATTAGTACATACATATTGTTAGTAGAGCTCTCAACATCTATCAAATCATTAGTAGAGTATTAACCAGTTCCATCGGTTTTTTTGGTTATCCATGAAGTCATTAGCTGTAAACCATCCATTTTCATCGGTTTTACCAGTTAAAAAAGTCACATTTGACCATCGAAGTCAAAAGACTCGCATCCTTGCCTAAATATTAGTTATTAATCATCATCACATGTTCTCTCAGGATTCAAATATCACACACAAATCATATATCTTGCTATCATGCATTATAAACCCTATGTTAGTGTGTAGTTAATCGTAACATGACTTATGAATCTATTGGTGTCTCCTAGTATCCCATCGTAAGAAAGTTCAACCAGATCAAAATATTACTAGTAAGTTATTATCATATATCATGTATTAACATCTCATGTTAGTGTATTATGTTGGATCAAGTGCATTAGCAACGAGTTGAAAAAGGAATTTTTCCAAAAATTATTTTTATTAGATTTGCATCAGATCTTATTTTGTGTTTACATGAATATTTTATCTACACTAATTCAAACTTAATCATCATTAATAAAAGAAGTTTGTTGTTTTAATTTATTTTATTTCATCTTAAAACTTTAATACCTCTGGGTGTGTGTTTTATGTCTTACATACACATATGTTATTGTGGTTCAATTTGATTTATCCGATTTAATTTGTTAAGAATTAATATTCACAATGTGAATATTATAAATATTATGAATTAATCTAGGATATAAATATGAATGTCAATATATGAAACGTATTCATGTTAATAGCCATTGTGATTTATGTTTATAAGTGTAACCCGATATTCGAACCCGACGACATTTCAGTGGGATTGGACTATGAAATGATGAAGGAATGAACCAAGAAGCTTGAAATATATCAGGAAAGAAGATTTAGAAAATTTATCTAAGCATGGAGAAATTCCTATCGATCAACGCCAATAAATTTATGGATCGGCATTGATCGATCTAATGGTCAAGGCGAGCTTTTCTTTGCTTCCATATGTACTCTACGTGCAAGATTACAAAAAAAGACAAGTTAGATGAAGTGACTTCAGTTGGCACTAATTTGTCATCATTGATGATTTACCTTGGAGAATAAGATCTTGAAGACTTAAATTTTTTAAAGAAAGGGCAATATTTGGTCAACGCTGCCGATCAACACCGATCGATCATAATTTAGGGAAGCATTCAACTTTGACTTATTCTTCATGCTAGAAACTCAGATCTATCTATTTGAGTGAGTCAACAGAGGGTTGAACCATTTTGACGTAGAAATTTGTTTATAAAATAGCAAAATTCAACAAGGAAAAAAAGACTTCAGATCTTTTTTGAGCCGATTTTACATGGAGCCGTTATCAAATTTGAAACTAACCAATGTGAGATCTGAAGTTGAGTTTTTATTTGATTGTTATTTCAAAATCTATTACAAATAAACTATAAAGTGGACGTAGGCACTTGATTAGGTCGAAACAACTATAAAAATCATGTGTTCTCTCTCTTTACGAACAATTTCTTATTTTTTACTTTTCGATTTTAATCAATTGGGAGTTTTTCGCCCATTTCACATGCAAACATTTTCAGGTGATTTCACTCGAGAATAGAAGATCAAGATCAAATCTGTGATTGCTACTAGGATTTGAAGAAAGTCTCCAACTAGATCTTTAGGAATGGCTCCTAAAAAGGTGCTAGGTAAATTCGAGACAATTTCTAAATAACCAAAGGTATCTCGGCATAATGATGATGTTAACCAAGGAAAGACCTCAAACCAATAACAAGTTATCACCAAGGTTGAGTTAGATCACATGATGGTTGATATGAATAAGTAAATGATTTAAAACTGGATGTCATCTTGGAGGAGATAAGGAAAAAGTTTGCTCAGTTAGCACAATCCCCACAACAAAGAGGATTCTGCAAACCTTGGAAGAAAAGATGGGATTCTTCATCATCCGATTCAAACAAAGGAAGTGCATCCGATCATAGCCATGGAAATGGAAAGTAGAATATGAAAAGGGGCACTGGAGTGTTAAGGAAGTAGACTGGAAGAGCTAAAAAAATGTTTCAACTCGGCCATCGATCGATATCGATGGATCTGGAAGGGTTGGTACCGATTGATTTGAGGAACAACTAAATTTGAGTGAATTTAAGGGTGACTTATAGGAAGTTGATATAGATGATGTCGGACAGGACTCTAGCCTTCATGATGGTGTTGCTAATTCAAACACAATTGGAAATTCTACAAGTGTACAAAGTCTGCGCTGACATCGTTGGAAAACTGTTCTAATGGACTCTCTAAAGACTAGGATACCTTGGTCTCATCGCTAACCGCGAACATTTTCCAAGTCGAATAGGCGATGATGCACACGATGGTCGCTACTCAAGCTAAAATGTAGGTAAAGATGAATTAATTACTAAGATGATAAAGAGGTTGTTGCAACAGAACCAGCAAAAAAAAGAAGACAAATGGCGATCCACGACTAGTAGGAGCCCATTCAAGTAAGAAATTAGAGTTCCTACATATCCAAAGAAGTTTGTTTTACTAATGATGCAAAGCTATAATGGATTGACTGATCTGGTGTAGCATCTGAAAAATTATGGATGACACATGGATATTGATGTTGTTGATGATGCAACAAGGTATAGATATTTTCTCCTCTTCTTGAAGTAATTTGCCATGATGTGGTTCGGTCAGTTTGTGCTCGGATCCGTATTATCATTTGATGAGTTGGTTGATAAATTTATGGAGTAGTTTAGAGTTAATATGGTAAAGTCAAAGGATGTGATGTCCTTAGCAAAATTGCATCAGAGGTCCATAGAGACCTTGAAGAGTTTTTTAAAAAGGTTCAACGCCCCTATGATGGAGGTGAGGAACCCATAGTGTCGATGGCTCTTGTGAGCGGTATTCATGGTCAAACTGATTTTGGAAAGTGGCCGAGGATGAAAAAGTCATCTACTTTAAAGGATTTTTATCATAAGGTGAATTAATTTTTGCGTTTGGAAAAGGCAAAACCGGAAGAATTATTGAGCGTTGGTGGTTAGGCTGGATCGAGCAACGTCATTAAATGTAATGTGGCTGCTAAGAAAGATGGTGACAACAAAAATTTAGTAATGATAACAAATGGAAGAATGCTAACAATGCTGGTAAGAAGCAAGGCCCGAAGAAGAATTCAGGTGCAACCGCAATAGGAAGTATATAGAGTTAACTAACTCCATGGAAAATATGTACTTTGCAATGCAAGGTACTTAGAGGTACAAGAAGTCCACCACGAGGGAGGAAACTGAAGAGAAGAAATGATTCAAATTTTTTTTCCATGAAACACGTTGATGACTATGTGTCATCATCTGTGATGTGTGATCGAGGAGCTGATAGGAAGAAACGTCTCCAACAATATGTTAGAAACCAGAGAAGGGCATGTAAGGAAACAACCAACCTTAAACCAACCACTTTAGGGAAATACAGCTGGGGCCAATGGATAGGGGTCAAGACCACCAAACAGGTGTTTGGTGATTAATGCTATTTCTGAAATGAGATGGAACGATAGGAGAGTTCTCTAAGGCATGAACCACAAGATATGTGTTATGCAGTAGAGGATGAGTCTCCCACCAAACAGCAATGACGGATAGACGACAAAATCATCTTCTGTAATAGGGATGCAGATGGGGTCAAGGCATAGACACTTGACTCGATCGTAATAACGGTCATGATTGGGATGGCTATAGTTTGTAGCATACTGGTGGATAGCAGAAGCTCCATGAACATTCTCTTCGAATATGTTTGACAAAATGCAGCTCAAAAAAGGATTTGTTGCCTTATAGATCCTGTATTCAAGGATTTACTCGAGAGGTAAAATCTCTGATTGGATGCATCAAAATTCTTGTTTAACTTAATGATGATCCCTGTAAGGCGACTTTGGTTCAAAACTTTGTTGTGGTAGAATGATTTTTTGTATAACATATTCTTAGATCGATTGACCCATGCTGATTTTATGATTTCACTCACTCCATGGTGCTTGATGATGAAATTCCACCCAGAAAATGGAGTAGCAACAATCCAAGGAGACCATAGCATAGATCGAGAGTACTTTGTCCTGGAGCTCAGTGAAGCACGGGGAAGAAAGAAGGGATGTAGGAAAGCCTCTCTAGATCAAAAGTGTGGAGACATAGAAATTACCGCTTAAGCCTTAGCTCGGGTCAACTAGTAAATACTGCAATTCTATTGGCCTATGGAAAGAGTTGGGCGAGGTGAGGGCAGAACCTATGGAGTCGATGGTTAAGGTTTGAGTGGATGAAGTTGATCCTACGATGATTTTCAAAGTCTGATCTCAACTCAGCATGACGATGAAGAATGAATTGATATGGTTTCTCTGAAGGAACAAGGACATGTATTTTCTTGGACATATTTCAATATGTGCGGCATTTTTCCAGACGTTGTGTGGCATGCAGTGAATGTAAACCCAATCCATTCTCCAGTGAAATAAAAATGAAGGAGCACAAAACCGAAGCGATCAGCTATGTTGAAGGAAGAAGTGGATAAGATGAAGACAAATGGCTTTATTCGTGATGCACTGTAACATGAATTGGTATCAAATCTCGTAGTGGTCAAGATGAAAAAGGGGAAATGATGGATATGTATCAACTACTTGACTTGAACAAAGCATGTCCAAAGGACTACTTCTTGCCACCAAAGATCGATCGATTAGTGAATGGAACTGCTAGGCATGAATTGCTTTCCTTCATGAATGCGTATTTCAGCTACAACCAGATTGCGATGTATGTCCCCGATCAAGAGCATATGAGCTTTATAATGAAATTGGGACAATATTGCTATTAGGTGATGCGGTCTAAAGAAAGCTGTAGCTACTTACCTGGTCAATATGATGTTTAAAAAATATATTGCACGAACAATAGAGGTTTACGTGGATCAGAAATATGTAATGAGATTGAACCCATATTAGTGTTCTATTAGAGTCACATCAAGCAAGTTTTTGGGGTTCATCATGAACTCTAGGGGTATTGAAGCCAACGCAGAATAGATAGAAGCTTTGAAGAAGGTTAGGTCCTATGAACAAAAAGAGAAATGCAGAGCTTGAATGGTCAATTCATCATTCTGAGTCGTATCTTCTTAAAGGTGAATGATAAGTGTATACCATTCTTTGATGCTCTCAAGAAGGAAAAAGGAAACTACCAATATTGTCCAAGCCTTTGGAACGAGAAAATCTTTATATTTACCTAGTAGTGCCAACTCATGCATTGCGCATAGCATTGTTGCATGAGGAATATAAAATCTATAGGTCAGTTTACTATATCAACAAGCGATTTACTCATGTCGAGAAACAATATTCGAATTCGTAGAAGTTGGTGTATACATGTTGATTACGTCGAGAAATTTGGAACCTTACTTTCAAGCTCATCTAATCAGGGTGTTAACGAATTAACCCCTAAGGCAGGTATTGCATCTCCTCAAGACTTGGGATGACTATTGAATTGGAACATTGAGACGAGTCAGTATAAGACCACTTATCATCCCAGGAAGGCTATTTGAGGATAGGCATTGGTGGATTTCGTTACCGATTCACCATTTAGGTTGACCAATTCGAAGAGGAGAAGTTTAAGCTTTCTCAATGGAAACTATATGTTGATGGAGCATCCAATAACCATGATTTCGAGGCTATAGTAGTTCTTGTAACCCTAGAAGGTCGAAGGATTTGCTATGAGTTGAAGTTTGAGTTCCATGCCATGGATAATGAAGCGGAATATGAAGCATTAATAGTGCGACTGAATATAGCAAAAGAATCGAGGGTGTGGACTTGGCACATCTACAATGACTCCTAATTGGTGGTTTTCGAAGTGAAAAAGGAATTTCAGGCTAAGGATGCATGACATGCCCCTTACATATCAAAGGTGTTAGACCTACTGGATGATATTGAGCACTACATGATAACGCATATCCCTAGAAAAGAGAACATAAATGCTGGTTCGTTGGCCAAACTGGAGAATTTTAGTGATGCATAGCTGTTAGGATTCATACCAGTAGAAGTTTTGAAATATCTCAGTATTGACGAAATAAAGATTGAATACATCGTGGAGATTAAGGGAAAAGAGTCATGGATGAATCTAATCAAGGATTATTTGCTAAAGGGAACTCTCCTAAAAGACAGAATGAAATGAGAAAGCTCTTGCTTAAGGTGCCTTGGTTCATAATGCAAGAAGTGACATTGCACAGAAGAGGATTTTTTACCCCTTGCTAAGGTGTGTCGACAAGGTCTAAGCTAAGAAGTAGCTAGTGGAGGTTAAAGAAGGAAGCTGTAGCGATCCCACTAGAAGGCAAATTTTAGCAAAGAAATTCTTTTGCTATGGATATTTCTAGCCAACTATCAACTAGAATTCAACTGAATATTTGAGGATAAGTGACAAGTGCAAAAGATTTGCGAAGATTCCTCAAGTCTCTTGCAATGAGGTTACACAAATTGTTAGTTCGTGGATGTTTGCGATTTGAGAAATTAACATCATCGGAGTGCAAACTATGTCTCATGAAGGAGCAAAGTACGCAATCATTGTAGTGGACTACTTCAAAAAATGGGCTAAGGTGAAGCCCTTCACCATGATCATTTCAGCAATGGTGATCAACTTTGCCACGAAGAGCATCTTGTGTAGGTTCAGCATGCCATAAAATATCATTATAAATAATGAAACTCAATTCAAAATTTCATAATTTTGTGCTTGGTATTGAATTGAGAAGTGTTTTTAGTAGTGGCACATCCAAAAGTGAATGAACAAGTGAAGGCGGTGAACAAAATCATCAAATCCATCGTAAAGAAGCAACCAAAACAAGATAACGACAACTTGGTGGAAGCGTTACCATTGGCGTTATGAGCTTATCGGATAATCCAGAAGTTCGCAACCTACTCCATTTGCATTGGCCTATGGAAGTAAACCATGATTCCAATTGAAGTGGAAGTCTCCTCCTATAACAGATGCATTTTTTCCCCAAGGTGAATGAGGAATTTTTGCAATAATCCCTTGACTTGGTGGAAGAGAGATGAGAAAGGTATAATTTGGTGGTAGAAGCTCACCAACAAAGAGTAGCAAGATAGTTCAACATCAGGGTCTGTAACCGTCCATTTGAGATGGGCGACCTTGTTTAGAAATGGATCTTTTCTGGTTCGGCGACACTTGATCTAAATTGGAAAGGACCCTATATGATAGGCAATAAGCTTGGAGACGACACTTTAAAGTTATCAATAGTCAATGACATCCTAATTCTACAGGCATGCAATAGCAAGCACCTACAGCGTTATTTCACCTGATTTCCTTTTATATTTAGGCATTTCATTTCACTTTGATTGGATGTAATAAGGCAATATTTTCCATCGATTTATTGAAATAAAGTTATCTTTTGAATCGATAGAATCATATTCAATAAGTCTGACTTTGTATCACAAGATCAATGGCATGATCAGACTTTTTGTGAAAATCGAATATCTAGGCACCCGATGGTAGGTATTGACAGACTCCTTTAAAGCATGATAGGATTTTTGGAGTATATTCACACTTGGGGAAGATCAAATAATTTGTCCCTCCACATATTATCCTTGACCAAAACTCAAAGATAAGCGAGGTCAAAAACATATGCATGGAGATTGGCATCGATGTATAAATTGAATTCTACAGGTACAAAATTGGGTTATACTGGTGCTCTTGTAAACATGAAAGGAAAGGCATACAATTTCGATCACAACAATGAAATACACTTTTACTTGTAGTTGTACAGGAAAAGTTTGACCGATAATAAATAATACAATACAATGGAATAATTCTTGGCAATTATAGAAATTTATTAATAACAACAGAGTTATAGTAGATAAAGATATTGCACAGACCATGGGCACATGCAAGTATGATAAATAAGTAATTTCATTACTATAATTATATATATGTGTATATATGATAAATAATTAATTTCATACTGATAATTATATATATATATATATATATGTGTGTGTGTGTGTGTGTGTGTATGCAAGTACATGGACATGGAAATAAAAGATATGATAAATTAAATGCAACAACGTGGAACAAAATCTATTTTTATTTATGACTTTTGGATACAATAACGGGGGCTGTACCAACACAACAATTGCTTATGTACATGAATCTAAAAAAACAAAAACCAAAGAGAAAAAAACAAAAGATAAAAAGAATCAGTCTATAGAACGTAGCCATGATCGATCACTTCCGTCTTATATTTCCTTCCTTTGGGGCTGCTTGGCACGATACATCATTCGTTTTACCTTTTTCAAGGTGCTCTTATGTAAGGTTGAGGTCTTAGCCTCCATAGTCTAGTAGAGAGGATCACCAGGATTGGAAAGCCTTTTAAAGTGTTTGAAAAATGTTAGCAGCATGAGCAAAGGTTGGCTTAACAGAGAGTGGAGGAACCATCGGAGCAATGGATAAAGGCTTAGGAAGATTCTCTAAGCTGTGCTCAGTATTCACTGTAATGACCTGACTTTTCGACCTTTAAAGATTGATACTAAATGCGTCTGCGGTATTAATGTGCCATGTAACCAAGTGCCAGAAACACAGATAGTTAGGGTAAAATAAAAAAAGAATAGATCAAGAAAGATAGAACATAATATTAGAATCTCACAGCGGATATCAAAAGAGAAATATAAAGGGTTACTCCAAACATAGAAATTTCAGAGTTACAAAACCTAAGTACTATCATCGTCCTAGGCATTTAGTTATACATGCCCGTCCTCGTGGATCTAATACATACATAATATTGTGTAACAGAAGTAGAAATGATAGATAATTAAAGCCTCTAGCACGTCTCTTGAACTCTGTAGCATCCAAACATAAACATCCTTTACTCAGCCTGCTCGAAAGAGTACATGAGCAAATTAGGAAAAACAAAAACCATGTGTCCGAGATAAGTCTAGTATGAGAAGATCCAACACATGTGCAGCCTGTAACAGTAACTATTGAGACCGTATGAATTACCATAACGGTTTTATCTTCAAAAGGGACCAATCATTCATTAAGTTAATATGGTGATATAATAGATAATGTCTAGGATGTAGATTATGAATCCAAAAATAGTTGTGGTGCTTATATTGATCACACCACAATAATATTGAGGGTACAATCAAAACCGCTAAGGTACGTTCATATATGGATTTTCTATGGAAATCTCTTCGGTCTAGCCGAATCCAAACTCCTGTAGAAGGGTCAGAAGCTATCTTTCGAGAATCATATATCACTAAATAAAACATACCATTAAGGTAAACATAGCTGGTCCATAGCTAAAAAAGTGATCCCAAATATCATCAACTTACGCTTGCAACATCGATAAGAATACTCGAGATATGGAGTTGATATACCCTATGGGTTAGCTAAACCTCGTTGATTGTGAATCCTACTCTATTTTCCATCATTTTCGACGTCGGAGTCACATTCCACATCTCTCACACAAGTCTTCATCACTTGAATAGAATATGAATCTCTACATGGATTTCTGCATAAGATTGTTTGACAAATGCTAACGTTGACCTCTCCCTTGGACTTAACCTTAGGATATATATTTAACTCTATAGCATATGACTGAAATGTTAACGCCGACCTCTCCCTTGGACTTAACCTTAGAATAAACAATTTCTCTTTATAAAATTCCACTTCACAGTCGCTTCCTAAACATAGACTCGTATATTAGTTTTCAAGTAGTATTCGATAAGTAAACCACTTACGGATTCCAGACTCTTCAAAACTAATTCGATGAATTTCTAATAAACTCAATTCGGTTCTTTTAGAATCAAGCGAACTATATAAGGAGAAGTCCTCCCTGGGGGATCTCGTATACATAAGTTCTTAAAGCTAGAGAGGTTTCATACCAATGCTCACCTTGAAGGATCTCAAATCGTAATACGTGAAGCATTTAGATACTTCATAAGTTATATTTGGTCAATCGTAGACTAATCGAATATCTAGTTAAAAGTGATTGCTTATAGAAATCAAGGTTTATATACTTAACATATTTTCGACCTTCCAACTTATACTATCCCTCAGTCAAGAGTGAAGCCAAGTAAATAGCACTGGTTGCACATCAAAGTCTTGCCTAGACACTTCATTTTTAACTCTCATAGATAGACAAGTCTACCTAATTGGCTTTTAGTGTTAAATATAGTATTAAGGACTTTCCATAAACGAGTAAGTAATCAACACGATTAACATGTTCCGACCTTCTCAACTTAACTATTCCTCGGTCAAGAGTGAAGCCAGTAGGTTAGACCTTAATTGCTTATATCCCTACTTGAACATCAATCTTAACTCTCATAAAAAAATAAGCCTACTTCGTCGGCTTTAAGTGTTAAGCGTAGTTAGCTACTTTTCAAACAAGTAATTAAACAAATAACAACTTAGCCACTAAGCAATTCCTATCCCCTTTTGAAATCATTTGTTTATACCTTTAAAACCATTTTTGGAAACAATATATATATGTATATGTATGTATGTATGTATGTATAGTAATTTATTTATAAATTAGATATTTAACAAAACAATTTTAAAATATATTATACTACATAAGATATTTATACTTTAAGTAATTAACCAATTTTTCTATAAACTGTATATACTTAAAAATACTTTTAAATAATTAAAAATACTTATAATAGGTTTTAAAGCATCCGTTACAAATTTTACTTAAAAATAACAAGTTTATAAAATATTTAAAATTTGGAAAAACCATGTTTTCCTTATATTTAAAAATATACCTTCCACTTTAAAAATTCATAACTAATCCTTAGAAATACGTATAAATCTCAAACTACTTTTATAATACTCTAATATGAGTTAGTAAATAATTATAAAAGGAATGAAACACAATACTTAAATTTAAATATATTTTCAAACCTTTAAATTTCAAAACAAAGGCTAAAACGGGGCATCAACAAGTGGAATTATGGTCACTTTTCAATATGTTACTTCACTTTTCAACATCTAGACTTTATATGGTAGAAATCATACACAATATACATCACATATATAGTGAGAAACTTCTAAGGATGTTTCTACATAATTCCTTTGAAATTGGTGAACATAAGGCAATTCCTAAGGGCATCTATAATGACTATCGCTATAAGAGCACTTTCAAAACCATGTCCAACAGAAACCAATGTCCAACTAAAACCTATGTGCCTTTTTTAATTCTATGCTACAAGACATACAAGTCCATACATATGGATTACATATGTTTTTGCTTTCAAAGCAAGAGTCGAATCAATATTACAACATATATCAATATCCAATCAAGCAACAAACAAACAATCTATCACAAGCACATATACACATCATATTTTCATTTAATGGCGAGTTAGCTCACCCTTAAGCAAGTAAACAAAAAAGCCTAAGATACCACTTCCTACCTCAACCTTGCAAACACCTCACTTCTTACCTTCACCTTGCTTTATTTCAAGTTCTTAGACAATATTGCCTATTTATTGCTCACTGCACAAGATTATGGAGGGAGGTGTGCTTTGATTTTTCAAGATCTAAGTTGATAGAAGGTGTTGTGATGTTTTTCTAAGGCCCCTTTTCAAGTTCGAGTTGATTTGGTTGTGTTTTGAAATTATTTTGCTTAGGAAATTTATGAAGAGAAAGAGTGGAAGAGCTATAACTTCTGTGTGTAGAAATGTGAAATGGATTCAAGAAGTATGCTCCTTTTATAGGCTTCAAATAGTGCTCCCTACCCTTGCCCTCACCTCCTTTGGTTTTCCATGGAACGCTCACCCCTCTACATGTTCCATCACACCTTCTTTACACCGTCCTTCTTTAGTAAAAGACCAAACTAACCTTTATTTAAAATATCTCCTTATCTTCTAGAAGATTGCAATTAGTTTATGAAGCAAAATGTGTTAATTATTTTCTAATGTGTTGATATGTTAATTATTTAAGTACAAAAGAATTCGAACAACTTATATTGATCAAAAATCTATTTTCGATAAATCGATTTTCGATTACATTATCGATATTTCTTCGAAGTATTTATTTTTGTAAAAATATTCAAAAACATGTTTTTTTATCGTTATTTATTAGTTAAAAGATGTTTAACATGGTTGTAAAATCACATTTATAATACTTAACTATATTTCAAAAAGTTACGATATTCAAAGACGAAGTGTTCGAAATTATGGGTCGCCACAACATATCAATGACCATGTTAACCGTCATCCAAGGTTTTGATCCTACAACCTCGATAATTTTCAAGTTGTCCCTGTCATCGAAAATGTTAGATTCCTCAATTCCTCATCCAAGGCTTTTATCTTATCAACATCGGCACCAAGCCTGGACCCAGTGGAGGAGGTTGAGACGTGGAAGGGGTTGAGATGACAACAGATGTAGCAGTGGTGACTGTGACCATAAGACCAATAGCTTGAGAAATTATGGGAAGAGCCACTATTGTAGTTGATCAATAAGTTGGAAAATAGAGAAGTAAAGGTTAAAAGCTTCTTCATAAGATATTTAAATCTTTTTGAAGATTGAAGAAGTTAGAGATATACCTTCTAAAGTTGGGATGACCTCTTGAGAGGTTATTGTAGTATGTCCCTCTCTATGGATTGGTTTAATAGCCGGAAGCACGGGAGCAGTCATAAGTGGAGTAAAGCTTGGATTTTCTGGGTTGTGCACCTCTAAAGTAGCAGTGGCAACAACGGGAAGGGGCGACACATATGTAGGAATTATGATAGCCTCAAAGCTGGATGCCATAGAAGGGTAGTCTTCATCCTCCTCAATGATTGGAGTGATGTTCTCAGATAAATCCTTGGGGTCGGACTCGGTGGTAGCCCTATAGGCAAATGTGCAGTAGAAAGATCCTTATTAGTTCGTACTGCCTAACCCTCGGCCAGAGCCTTAAAGTCATATTCATAAAATAGGAGGGTCTTGATTAACTCTTCATCAACCTCTCCTTCATTATTTTCCTTTTACTATCGGAGAATCTTTTCATAGACCTATGAAAGGGTTTCTGGGTATGCATTGTCGAACCATCTTATGTTTCTTGTCCTGGCAACATTCACACATAAGCGTAAGATGGTCGTATCGGCTTTGTCTTCATACTCGGTTTTTTTCCCTTCTTCGCTTGGGCAAGGCAAGCTTGTAGACCCACGACCCTATCCTAGAGTGTTTCCCTCTCTTCTCTCAGATTGTAAATCTCCTCAGTGTATGTTTGAGAAGTCATTGGAGCCTTAAGTTTTTCATCTTTCTCTTTCTTTAAGTCAAACTATAGCTTTGACAATTCATCATTCATTTTGGTTTGAAGCTTAGTTTTTTCCAAGTTAAATCGCTAGTGCAAACATGAGCATCCTGGACTTATACATCTAACACCTTGATTTCGGCCTCCATTACTCGAATTTCAACATGGTGCCTTTCCCAAGCTTCTTTGGGTACTTTATCCTTAGCAGTCAAGTCTTTCTCAACCTTTTCAATTTGATTGAAGAGATTATTTTGATCATTTCGCCATTAAAACTCTCCTTCTCAGTAATCGCTATATTGAGGTAATTATTCCGATTAAGGTCGATCTGACTCTTAGGTAATTTTCTCCATAAGGTATACTTCTCCATTAGATCTGGTGAAGTGAAAAACCTATGTCCAGATCTTTTAAGGGAATGTGCTATGAGTTATATATGAACTGAATCTCCATCAAGTCCATCCTAAGGTGTATGAGATCTTGCTCTGATATGCATCAATGGATGGGATTTCAGGGCCGGACATAGAAGTGACATCGGTAGTAATTTGTCCCTTGCTTGGCCTTTGCTGTAACGACCCACCTTTTTGGATGGTTCAAATCGACAATAAACCACACCTGTCAGAATCAAACCATTCAAAAGGAAGGATTGTTAATGGGGTAAATAAGAAAAAAAATAAAAAGGAAAGAAAAACCAAATACAGAATCTCGCAGCGGAATGACAAAATATAATAATCAAATAAACAGTTCATGAAGCTGTTTTACAAATAACATTTGATTACACTTTTACAAATTCAAACCAAAGTTATACATATATCATAAATAAACAAATAATACTGTGGAACACAGAATCTAGTGGAATAATAAATAGCAATAATATACTGAAACTTCTTCTTCGTCCACCAGAAAATAGTCTTCAATGTTGAAAAACTCAGGCTGATCCGAGCGTAAAGGAAAATAATACACTCGAGTCAGAATTAAAATTCTTATGCAAATTAAATCAAAAGTAGGTGTAATAAGGAATACAGATAACTACATTTTTGAAGGTTCAAATTTCTGGAAATGTTATTGTTTCCATATTCAAAATAAAATGGATTTCACAATAGATCCATTCTAGTAAATTACAAATTTACAGAACAATTCCCAGTTAAATTTCATAGTTCAAGAGATTTGATTTATAAAAATGTTCCAAAGTTTCAATATTCAATTTTATGGAAACTTCCTAATGTTTCGAAATTTAATTTTGAAAACTTTAAAATAAGGTAACGACGATTTACTTCTCAAAATCATTTTTATGGTTCAAATAGTAAATCTAAACAAACTATTTTTCCTCTGATGTAAATACTTGAAATTCATGGGTTTTATATCTTTATTCAGTGTGTAAATGATCAATATGAAAATTTATATAATTATAATAAACTATAGGGTGATAACAAGGATATATCAAATAAATGAACAAATACACATTCAATCACAATAGCATCCATCACAACATACAATCAACATTCAAATCAATCAATTCAACAAATCAACCAATTTAATAACATGCCACAGTAATTATTAGTCATCACATATTGGAATTTTGCTATTCAAGTTAAATATCAATAAAAATTCCAAACCAACAATCAAAAATTTATCACTATATGACCTGGTTTAACTTGCAATAAAATTTTATTGTTTCGTGAGTGAGTTTAAACACTCACCTTCTGAATTTCCCTTTTCTAGTCGGATTTGAATCCGCTACTACTTTCTCCTTTTGATTTGTTTCCTTCTATCTAATCTTTTTTAAGAATGTTTTGGAAGAGATAGAGAAGTTGTTATAGATCTGAAGAAAAAGATGTGAAAAAAAAAGAATGTTTGGAAAAGAAGAAGAAAAATTAAAGAAGATGAAGGATTGAAATAGAAAAGGAAGCTTTCAAAAAGAAGAAGATTTAAAGAAGAAGAAATAAAAAAGATTAAAAATGAATCAAAAAAAAGAGAAGAAGGAGATTTAGAGGAGAAGAAAAAATGAAAAAGGAAGGAGGAAGGTGAAGAGAGAGAAAAAATGAGATGGGAGTTTTATTTGGAAAATAAAGCTACAGAAGATGAGATTAGAAAATGAAATATGACTAAAGGAATGAAGATGGAAACAAATGAAAAGCTAATAAGGTATATATAAACAAACTAGGAATTGAAATAAAGTAAAATATGAACAGACCTAAAACGTAGTATTGAAAGTGAACTAAATGAATATGAGATGTTAGGAGAATTAAAATGCAAATGATGAAATTTTTTTATAGATTATTTAATAATAAGGAAATAAAGGTGGAGGGACAAAATGCACGTTTAGTTTTAAATGCTTTAGGCATTGATAATGCATAAGGAAATGTATGTAGGAATAAGAAAATTGCAAACCAAAGGAAAATATAAAAAAAATTATAGCCAAAAATGAGATGGAAAGAATTAAATATAGCCTAAAAGTTTAGGCTTAGGTATTAAACCGAAGGAGAAATGAACGGACCAAGTTTTAATAATGAGGTAACTATTTTAAAACGTACATGCAATAAATAAATAAAAATGAAATGAAGGGACCACATACACATTTTGAAATTCAATTTTTTTCGAAACATAACAAAATTAATTTCATTCACTCAAATAATACTCAATTTGTACACATATAAATTTTTTCTACGCACAATTAATAAAACTATACTTACCTTAAAAATGAAAGCGTTCAATTCTTTTATTTCCATTAAAGCACCATTTCTGTTTAACACAAAACGTGCATTTTTTCATTAAGTCTATTAATTGCAATCAACGTTTTCTTTCCTTTTAATCGAAATATTTCCATTATATTAATTGTGTAACAACCCTGTATTTTGTGATTATTTTAATTGTATATTTTGATTATTTTAATTGAAACTCCTGATTTAAAAAATTTATTTTATTTATGGATAAGACTTTATTTTATTTATTAAAATGAATAATTTTGTTATTTTAAATATAAATTTTTGTTTATATGTAAATTAGAATTTCAAACTTGAATAAATTGAATATTTTCCAAAAATGTGAATTTTGGTCAATTTGGTCAAACTTTGACTTTTAAATTTAAAATTTAAATATTTTGAATTTTTAATTTTATCTTTTATTATGAAAATAAATAAAATTTCAAGAATACTGCTTTTTGTTTCGTTGAAATCCGATTTATATTGTGAAAGTTATGATTTTTACAATATTGTATGTACATCGATTTATTTAATAAAACTGTTTATTTTAATTTATATAAATAATATTTTTGCTTGTCAAATCATGTTCTAATATGTATATATGACATGTTATGTATATAATTTTATTTTTAAAACATTTTTTATGTGTTATTATAATTTTTCCAATGTTAATTGTATATGGTTTGTATTTTTAAAGTCTAGTTTTAAATTATTAAGCTATTTTCCTATTTATTTTCTATTTTTCCTTAAAATAATTATTTATATTCTTTTTCACTTTATTTTGTTCAGATTTTTACTTTTGTTTTCTTAATTGTATTTAGTTTATTTTGCTTAAAAGAAATTAGAAATTCAAATGGACAAAGACTTTTCATTTTCCTTGACTTTTCACTTGCTTTTGCCCTTTCATCTTTGACTTAGCCGTCCATTTCTTTCTTAGCCATGTATTTTTCTTTGAAATTCACGTGAGAAACTTTTCTCATCTCCTAAAACTCACGGCCAGTTCATCCAAAGAGGAAAAAAATTATTTATGGCTTCCTTTATCTCACTTTTTCTCCTCTTTTTCAATGATTTTGCTTGATCTCTTCACATGGTTGTTCGGCCTAGCCTCCACCACCACCACCACCGTCCTCTCCACCATCATCTACAGCAGCTCCAACCTCCTCTCCTCTGACCATGATAAGCCGTGCCATCCAATTGAAGCCATCACCACAAAAACAATGCAAAACTCCACCGTAATTGCCTAACCAAGCCATATTTTCCACCACCCCTTCATATTTCACCTTGGCCGCCACCACTAGCTCCACCACCATCATGACCACCACCTCTGGCTGCAACTTCAGATCTGATCAGACCTGTACCTGACATGGCCGTGCCCAAATATACCCATAGCCGAGCCAAATGTTGCACCAAACCTTGCCTTTTTGCCTTGTCCTTTGCATACTTCACTTTGCAACTCTCCTATCATCATCACTTCATGTTGCCGTGAATTTTTGATGTTATACCCAAGCCTAGCATGATCATATGGCTGAGCTAAAGAGTCCCTTAGGCCAAGCATTGAAGTGATTGAGGCATGGTAAAATCATCTTGTCCATTGTTGCTTTTTATTTCAATCAGTTTCATTGTTGTTTTGTATTGAAAATTCATGTGTTATATTATTGTGTTATTGGTTGTGTGCAAGATCATATCTTAGCTCTCTCTCATTTGAATCCAATGTCGTGTTGTTTCGTGCTGTGTCGTGCCGTATCGTGCCTTTTGGAATTTATTCGTGTGTTTGATTTGCTAACTCCAGCTTGAAAAGGTGAGTCCTTCTCACTCTGATATGTTTACATATGAATTCGTGAATTGATGACAAGTGTTTAGTAATTTAAAATGCTATGCAAGTTAATGATGATGATATGATATGCTATGCCATGTTATCACCATGTTAACTCTGTTAATTATCACATGACATTTGATATTTGACATTTTATTGTGACATTGACATGTTAGTATCATTGTTTATATTGTTTATGCATATATTCTCACTGCAAGTTCCCTGTTACAATAGAATCACTATGGGTTGAAATGATACATACCCGAACGAACTTTAGAATAGGAAAAAATCGTTATGGGCTGAAATGATAGGCCTGAGCGATTTTTATTTATTTTTATTTACTTGGGATTGCGGGTTTGAAATGATAGAACCCGGGTTTTCTTTATGAACTACGGATTGAAATGATATATATCCGTATCACTTGACCTAGGTTAGAAAATTATATACAGACCCCATGGTATATATTTAAATGATTTTTTATATAGATATGTATTTTTAAAAGTATGAAATTTGATTTAAAAATATATCATTTATGGTTTTAAGAAAATTAAATATTAAGTCTTGAAATTGTGGATTTAAGTATGTAAATTTGAAGTGATTGTGATTTCGACTTTAAATTTTATTTTTAAAAATGTAAGTAAATAGTGGAAATTAAATTTAAAGTTTTGAAATGATATTTGAAGTAAAATATTAAGTTTAATTAAATTTATAAGTTAATAAACAATGAAATTTTGACTTAATAAATGAATTGAGTTTTTAAATTTAATATTTGATTTTAAATTTTCTGTTGTGATAAATCATATGTTAAAGTTATTTAATGTAAAATTTTAAAGTCTAGAATATGATTTATAAATTTAAATGACAAGAATTTAGAGTGTTAATGTTTTTGAAGTTATAATAAAATCTGGAATTTTATTAATAGCATTTCTAAAATGCTGTAGTTTTATGACAGCACTTTAAAAATGCTGTTGTTTTGAACTTAACTATGTTTGAAATAACTAAATATCTATTAAGGCATTTTATAAATGTCGTTGTTCCTAAACTAAACTATTTTGGAATCTATAAGCTACGACAACACTTTAAAAATGTTGTCGTTGCTATAATTTGTCAATGTTTTGAAATGTTATGGATTTTAACACTGTTTGAGTTATATTTTAAAGTGTTAAATGATTTAACCTTTTGAAATTGATTATTTGTGAACTATAAGGAGTTTTGAATATAATTTAAAATTTAAAATTTAATTTTAAGGAATTTAAATTGAATTTGAATTTAAATAAGGTTTACTTGGTTATGTGTTATATAGAATGAAATGTAATGAGATAAATGAATTTTCGAATGAAATTTTGAAATGTGTTTTGAAATGACATCTAAATGATATCTCTGATTTTAAAATGATATTTAAATTAAATATTTGAATTTGAATTCATATAATGAGGTTTTGAATGGACATGATATTTTGATGATTGAAATGGTTTGGAAATGATTTGATCTTTATTTTGATAAAAAATATGAATTTAGAATGATATTTGATTTTGATAAATGAATATTTGAAGTTTATATTAGTATGAAAAGATATTGAGTTTACTTGTAATTTGAGTTTATTTAAATAATATTGGTTTTATGAAATGAGCATTTCAAAACTAAGTAAAATGAAGTTAAATTTGAGATATACGAAACTATAAATTTAGTTTTGAAATGTGGTATATTTAAACTTTGAAACATACTAAAATTTGAATAGTTTATTTTGTGGATCAAATCTGTATTTGAAATTTATAAGATTTGAAATGTTTTGTTGGGAAACTGAATTGAATTGAAACTGATGGTTTGAATTGAATTAAATTGGAGATTTGAAATTTGGATTAAAGGAAGGTACCATGATTTTAAGTGTATGATTTCAAAATATTATGATTTCCAAAGTGTAATGGTTTCAAGTATTTTGGTTTCGAAAGAGTTATAACTTTGAAAGTACTATGATGTTTGAAAGTGAATATATGTTTGAAATGGTTTAGTTTCGAAGAATAAACTATTTGATTTGAATATAGTTTTGAAATAAAATAGTTTTGGTTTCGAAGTATAAACAATTTTGAAAGGGATATAGTTTAGAAATGATTTGATTTTGAGGTACAAACTATTTTGAAATGATCACGGCATTATAATAATGTTTGGTTGTTAAAGAGACCGGGATCGGAAGTTGTCATACTCTCTACCAACTCCGAAAACCACTTTAACAACCGTGTACGCGGTGGAGATTCCAGAATGAAGTAGGATGGTGGCGACTCTTGAGGTATATTGCGTGGACCTAACTCCCATGAGTCGGCGTAAGGTGGCTAAAACAGGAGCGATCTTGGGCCAAGTGAGGTCATTCCTTCGATCGGACACATTTCTTCGATACTATACTCTTACTTGTGGTTGATTTGATGGCCATCCTCTGATTTTGATATGGGAGTGTGTTCCAAGGAGGGCGTATGTGGCTGCTACATTACTAGCCCGTGTGCGTAATTGGTATATCTACCTTGGCATTGCCTCGTGTGCCGTGTCACCTACCATAGCGAGCCTTACTACGAGTTTCTATTTGTGTCGTACCTATGGAGTATCTTCTCATAGTCTCCCGATCAGGAGATATGCAGGTACTGTATAGACTATTTGCGTTACTTTATGTTAAGGGCTGTATGGGTAACCCCTTGACGCTATTTTAAAGTAAGTTTATTTTACTGTAGACATTATTATAATAGCGTAATATTACTACATAGTAAATAGTTTAACGGATCCTTAAAGGATGGGCGATCCCAAGCATCCTTTAAATTACTGATGTATTTTTGTCACTGTTCACTTGAGTTGATTTACAGTTCATAAGTATTTATGTCCTGACTCGAGTATTTTGTGTTTTGCTTTACGCTAGTCGGATTAAGTGATTCAGCATTCAAGATTCACCTTCGGAATTAGAGCTTTTCTTGAAGATCCAGCCATCTATTTTGCTTCTATATCCAGTGTTTCCAGTGATGTATTCTGATTTATACCTGATGTATCTTATACTCTTCTGTTGTATCTTATTTAACTATGATATATCTTATTTTTGTATAGTAGCTTCATGAACTACTATCTCTTTTAATTCCGCTGCATTATTATTTACTCTATGTCTGTGATCTGTGACTATTTATTTACTGTATATTCTGAGATTTGCCAAATATTATTTACAACGCGGTATTTTGAGCAATTCAAGTCCGACATGTGCGGATGCGAATGGTTGAAAATACCGGGTCGTTACAAATTGCAATTAATAACAAAGTTAAATTTCAAAACAGATAAACCAAAATGGATGAGAATAGGACAATTGTTTCCTTAAGTCATTTAAACATGTTTATAAATTTGTTGTTTTACACCACAGTAATAAACAAGTTACTTAAATTATATTCCTATTCTTGTAATCAATCTATATGCTAAAACAACGTTCAAATAAATATATATTTCTTTTTTTGACAAATCATTCTATTTTTACTCTAATGAAATTAAATCTACATTCACAAATGAAACATTCATTTTATTTGATATAAACGTTCTTCTTTTCATTAAATCAAACTTTTCTTATATTTTCACAAAACATAAGCTATGTTTAATTACACTTATAAACTTACAATTTAATGTTCTCTCTCTTATTAATTGAAATTATTCAATTACATTAATTTCAATTGATTACAGAGGTGAATATGAAAATGAATTTAATAAATGTAATGAGAAATAGAAAAATTATTTCCTATCAAACAGTGATTTAAACATATTTATGCACTATTGGATACAAACAGCTATTATACATTTCTTACCAAATAATAGTTTATCATCTCTGAAATCAATCTTTTAGCTACCAAATATTTTAAATAAATAAACGTATGATTCTTTTTTAATAAAGAAACATTTATGATTCCTTATTAACATTTATTATTCCAATCAATTGGAATTTACATTCAGACAATTGTTAATATCATTCAAACCAATATTATTAAAATACACACTAACATTTGTTATCATCCTTATATTATTGCAAACATATTTCATTAATAGAAATTTTAATTAAGCTCATAATTTGTAATATAATCTAATTGTATCAATAAAATCTTAATTTTTTTATTCCTAACAATTTTATTTAAAAATCTTATTTAATTTAATAATTTTAAATGTTTAAAAATGCCGGTCGTTACAATCTCCCCCACTCAAAACTTTTCGTCCCCGAAAAGAAACAAGAAGAAATCCAAAAATTTGTTATGTTTTATTTAAACAGTCAATTTATAAATAATTAAACCTACATATTTAAGTTTAATAAAAATAAAAAATAACTCAAATTCTATATAAAAAATCGAAGTCTTAAATTTTCGAAAAATTTCGACAAAGTCTCCTTTGTACAGAGAGGTTCGGAAAATAATAATATTAATAATTACAAAATATGTATCATATTTCAAAAATAAAACTATACAAACAAACAATATAACCATTTATGCAACTAAAGAATCCATCGTACATCCATAGTAATCAAAACCAATGGTTTGTTTAGTTAAGAAACCTTAAATCATGCAAGGTGATGAATAAACTGTCAAGTGTACCTTATGCTCCACAGTCTTAGATAATTACTTAATATATTAGTCAAACAACCTCAACAACTAGAAGTATTCTTTCCCAAACTTTCCATCAGCCAAACAACAAGAATTTTAAATTTATTTATGTTTATTCGATTGGTGTTTTTTTCATCATTTACCTTTCATTCATTTATTTATATAAAAATTATACACTTACATAATTTGGTTTCCATTAAATATTTAAGTCACTAATGAATCATTTCAAAAAAATATTACTTAAGCTTCTACTGTCCTACTTATTTTTTATAACTCCATTCAGTTATTATATAAAAATTTGATTTTTTGGTATTTGCCCTTGAAGAGAAAAGAAATATTTCAACATATCTAAAAATTCAGTTAAAACATTTAACCTCATTCACTTAGTAAAAATATAAGATATATTTAAAACATCCTCATAGCATCATGCAAAGATTTTTCAAAAGTCTAAAACATTGTTAGAAATTTATATCAAAACATTATAATAACTTTAAAATAAAGTTCCTTAAATCCGATAATTTATTAGACTCATTATATTTAAAATAAGTATAAACTCAAGATTATTAAACTGAAACTAATAGAATACTCAAATCTTACATTAAATTTCTAAATCAAAGTTTAAAATTTCATATCTTCATAATTAATTTTACACATTTATTTTAAAATGAATATTCAAATCATGGAAAAACATTTATTATGGTTTAACACAAAAATTCAAATAGTAAATGAACCAATAAATTTACTATTAGTTCTTCGAAATCAATTAAATATTCCAAACTATACTTGCAGAATATAGATTCAAATTTATTTGCCAAGTGTATTACTATAAATAAACTTCGCAAATCAATTTTTTTTCCATTTATATAATATCTTTAAATTCTACATTCAAAGAAACTTATACAAATTTTACTTGCAATATTCATTTGAAAGCTTCATTTGCAAATAAATCATCTTTAATACTTTAATACTTTTCAAAAATTTATTTGTAAAATTTCTTGCTTCATTTTTAAATACCATTTAAATATTTTAAATAACATCTTTATAAATATATGTAAACTATTTGGAAATAATTATTTACATCATTACATATATTTAAAAGAAGCTATTGAAACCCTTAAATCCATTATTTACAAATTCATTAGTTTTATCTCAAGATACTTTTCAAACATTATTAATAAATAAATAATCATTTACTTTAAATATGTTTTATTGAATTAATAATTTCTCATGATATTTACAACACTAATAAACCATGCTGTATATAAATAGATAATATTTTAAACAATTTAAAGTATTTAGAAAAGAGAAAAAATGACCAAAATATCTTTTATATAATACTTTATCAAAATACTTTTATAACTCGATGTCTTGATAGGTTTATCCTCATTCTTACAGACTCTGGCCATGCGTTGATGAGGCGCAAGACTAGAATTCTCCATGTACTTAGTAGACATGTTTCAACACCCAGTGAAAATACTTGAAAAATTTTCAAAACCGATATGGAAAGTACAATCTAAACAAATCACCTGGATCGCAGATACACAATGGTTACGCCTGGATCCCCCAGGAAACATCCGTACCTTTAAGCAATCATTACCTTGCGAATTATGCCACGCCAACAAAACTGGTAAACCGCAGGATACATAACAATGGTTACGCTTGGATCCCCTAGGAAACATCCGTAACCTTTAAGCAATCTCTGCCTTACGGATTACGCTACCCAAAAAAACGACCATGGGTTGCACCATGGTAGGACACTCGAGTATCACATCTGGAAAACAAAAATCAGAGAGAATAATATCGATGGAATGAATCCACAATGTGGCCACAAAGTAGATATCAAGCAGAAGGCACTTTCCATATCTTTACTTCGAAAATATGTATCATATAGTACCTTTTCAAATCAATTTCAAATATCATACTTATATAAAGTCCATTATATATAAGATTCCATTTTCAAATCGAATACTTTCCAAAATCAATAGTATCAAATCACACTTATATAGACTTCGATTATATAAGATTTCGCTTTCAAATTGAGTACCTTTCCAAATCAATAGCTTTCAAATCAACTTCATACTTAATATTTGTTTCATAGAATTTCTCCTTTTGATATAAATATTAATATATCTGTTCTCATAATATTGCTTATATTTCTCTTTAATTTAAATTACATTCATTTCACATGTTATATTTCTCATTTAATACTACATTTATTTGCAAATCATTTCATAAGGCATTTTCTTACGTTTTTAACCAATTTATTAAATTTAATTCCTTTTTATAAGACATTTTTCAAGTTTAAAGTTATCACAACTTTATTTATAACCATTTATTGCAACATCCATTTATTTCATAACACTTTACAAGTCATGGCTTTATTTGGAATCATTTCACTTTTAATTCATATTTGCTTATTCCATTTAGTTTCACCTTTACCTTTTAATTTATTTATGACACATTTCATAAATGTTAATTAAGTTTATAAACATATTTTTCCAATTTAATCTCATTTACAACATTTCCTTAATCACAATTTTGATTTAAAGATCCCAAGGCTTAAAGTTCACACTTGTATATTATTACATTACATGCTAAGAATGTATACCCCAATTCTATTCATTTACTAAACATAGATATAACAAATTAAACCTTGTTTTACTTGCTTTAAAATTAAGGTTATCAATTCAACTATATAATTTAACCCAATTATCAAGTTTCACTCATGTATTAATTCAAAAGGTTTCGATTATCCAGAATATCCAAATATTCCAAAAAAATTCAATTGTCGAAACTACATGTCAACAAACAACAAAATTCACAACAGCATTTCAATTTCATAAACAAATATCCTAATTATTCATTTTATTCTCTTTAATACACCATTATTAAACTAGTGTTTAGTCCACTAATTCAATCAACGATAATTAACCAATGTTTATAATTTGATTAAATACAACAAGTCAACAAAAATGATAATAATTAAATATTACCATTTCATAAATCAAACACATTACAAATTACTATATTAGTCATAAAATATTATTCCTTCATATATATCATATAATATTAGGAAAAATAATTTCATTTCAAAATTTATACAAAACATATTTATAACACTACAAATACGTGCTCTCGTATATACACCCAGACAACTCATTCTAGGGTTATCCTATCCCTAATGAGTTAAACCCAACAGGCTAAGGTATGTCAAAAGCAAAGCTCTAATACCAACTGTAATGACCCACCTTTTTGGATGGTTCAAATCGACAATAAACCACACATGTCAGAATCAAACCATTCAAAATGAAGGATCGTTAATGGGGTAAATAAGAAAAAAAAGAAAAAGGAAAGAAAAACAAAATACAAAATCTCGCAGCGAAACGACAAAATATAATAATCAAATAAACAGTTCATGAAGCAGATTTACAATAACATTTGATTACTCTTTTACAAATTCAAATCAGCGTTACACATATATCATAAATAAACAAATAATGCAGCGAAACACAGAATGTAGTTGAATAATAAATAGCAATAATATACTGAATCTTCGTCTTCGTCCACCAGAAAATAGCCTTCAATGCTGAAAAACTCAGGCTGACCCAAGCATAAAGGAAAATAATACACTCGAGTCAGAACTAAAATTCTTATGCAAATTAAATCAAAAGTAGGCGTAATAAGGAATACAGATAACTACATTTTTGAAGGTACAAATTTCTGGAAATGTTATTGTTTCCATATTCAAGATAAAATGGACTTCACAATAGATCCATTCTAGTAAATTACAAATTTACAGAACAATTCCCTGTCAAATTCCATAGTTCAAGAGATTTGACTTATAAAAATGTTCCAAAGTTTCAATATTCAATTTTATGGAAACTTTCTAATGTTTCAAAATTTAATTTTGAAAACTTTCAAATAAGGTAACGACAGTTTACTTCTCAAAATCATTTTTATGGTTCAAACAGTAAATCTAAACATACTATTTTTCGTTTGATGTAAATACTTGAAATTCATGGGTTTTATGTCTTTATGCAGTGTGCAAATGATCAATATGAAAATTTATATAATTACAATAAATTATAGGGCGATAACAAGGATATGTCAAATAAATGAAAAAATACACATTCAATCACAATAGCATCCATCACAACATACAATCAATATTCAAATCAATCAATTCAACAAATCAACCAATTCAATAACAATTCACAGTAATTATTAGTCATCACATATTGGAATTTAGCTATTCAAATTAAATATCAATAAAATTTCCAAATCAACAATCAAAAATTTATCACTATATGACCTAGTTTAACTTGCAATAAATTTTTATTATTTTGTGAGTGAGTTTAAACACTCACCTTCTGGATTTCCCTTTTCTAGTCGGATTCGGATCCGCTACTACTTCCTCCTTTTGATTTGTTTCCTTCTATCTTAATCTTTTTTTAGAATGTTTTGGAAGAGATAGAGAAGTTGTTATAGATCTGGATTTGAAGAAAAAGATTTGGAAAAAAGAAGAATGTTTGGAAAAGAAGAAGAAAATTTAAAGAAGATGAAGAATTGAAAAAGAAAAGGAAGCTTTCAAAAAGAAGAAGAAGAAGATTTGAAGAAGAAGAAACAAAAAAGATTAAAAATGAAGCAAAAAAAAGAGAGAAGAAGGAGATATATAGAAGAAGAAAAATGAAAAAGGAAGGAGGAAGGTGAAGAGAGAGAAAAATGAGATGGGAGTTTTATTTGAAAAATGAACCGCATAAGATGAGGTTAGAAAATGAAATATGACTAAAGGAATGAAGATGGAAACAAATGAAAAACTAATAAGGCATATATAAACAAAATAGGAATTGAAATAAAGTAAAATATAAACAACCCTAAAACGTAGCATTGAAAGATGTGAACTAAATGAATATGAGGCGTTAGGAGAATTAAAATGCAAATGAAGAAATAAAATTATAGATTATTTAATAATAAGGAAATAAATGTGGAGGGACAAAATGCACGTTTAGCTTTAAATGCTTTAGGCATTGATAATGCATAAGGAAATGTATGTAGGAATGAGAAAATTTGCAAACCAAAGGAAAGTAAAAAAAATTTATAACCAAAATTGAGATGGAAAGAATTAAATAGCCTAAAAGCTTAGGCTTAGGTATTAAACCGAAAGAGAAATGAATGGACCAAGTTTTAATAATGAGGTAACTATTTTAAAACGTACATGCAATAAATAAATAAAAAATAAATGAAGGGACCACATGCACATTTTGAAATTCATTTTTTTTAGAAACGTAACCAAATTAATTTCATTCACTCAAATAATACTCAATTTGTATACATATAAATTTTTATCTGTGCACAATTAATAAAATTATACTTACCTTAAAAATGAAAACGCTCATTTCTATTATTTCCATTAAAGCACCATTTCTGTTTAACACAAAACATGCATTTCTTTTATTAAATCTATTAATTGCAATTAACGTTTTCTTTCCTTTTAATGAAAATATTTCCCTTACATTAATTGCAATTAATAACAAAGTTAAGTTTCAAAATAGATAAATCAAAATGGATGAGAAATAGAACAATTGTTTCCTTAAGTCATTTAAACATGTTTATAAATTTGTTGTTTTACACCACACTAATAATAACTTACTTAAATTATATTCCTATTCTTGTAATCAATCTATATGCTAAAACAACGTTCAAATAAATATATATTTCTTTTTTTAACAAATCATTCTATTTTTACTCTAATGAAATTAAATCTACATTCACAAATGAAACATTCATTTTATTTGATATAAACGTTCTTCTTTTCATTAAATCAAACTTTTCTTATATTTTCACAAAACATAAGCTACGTTTAATTACATTTATAAACTTACAATTTAATATTCTCTCTCTTATTAATTAAAATTATTCAATTACATTAATTTTAATTGGTTACAAAGGTGAATATCAAAACGGACTAAATAAATGTAATGAGAAATAGAAAAATTATTTCCTATCAAACAGTGATTTAAACATAATTATGCACTATTGGATACAAACAGGTGTTGTACATATCTTACCAAATAATAGTTTATCATCTTTGAAATCAAACTTTTAGCTACCAAACATTTTAAATAAATAAACATATTATTCTTTTTTAATAATGAAACATTTATTATTCCTTATTAACATTTATTATTCCAATCAGTTGGAAATTTACATTCAGACAATTGTTAATATCATTCGAACCAATATTATTAAAATACACACTAACATTTGTTATCATCCTTGTATTATTGCAAACATATGTCATTAATAGGATTTTTAATTAAGCTCATAATTTGTAATATAATCTAATTTGTATCAATAAAATCTTAAATTTTTTTATTCCTAACAATTTTATTTAAAAATTTTATTTATTTTAATACTTTTAAATGTTTAAAAATGTCGGTCGTTACATTTACGGTGGAAGTAAAGTAGAAGAATGAGAAGTTTTTAATTTTTAGTGAATACAAGCCAAGGCCTGAGAAGGTGGAGCGGCATTAACAGCGAGAGCCTTCAAGATTGGAGGTGGTTATAACGCTCCACCTTTATGCCCTCATTAACAAAGGATATTAATAAGTAATATCGTCTATTCATGTGGAGAATAAGGCCTTTTAGGAGCGACCATCAATAATATTACTTTGGGCGAGTATCGAATACGTTGAATTATATGAATTAATTATTTTATGGATAGGAATTCAACGTATAATTCCAGGAACAAAACAATAACACGGTGCTTATTGTGATTTAGAACAATATAAAGCATCACAACCACAGAATCATAGATCGCATCGATAAATATAATACATGACATATCATATAACATAAAGTGAGTCAACTAAGAAGTTAACTAGATCGACATAAACCCATAGACATAAGGACTAAGGTACATCACTAAGTACAAAATGAATCTACATCTTAAATAATATAGATCCATACATAAGTGAACATCTCAAAATGGACTAAGGGCATATATAGATAACTAGCATAAATTTCTACCCAAGCTAGCCCAAGTCCAAAGCCAAAAGTATCTGCTACTTATCAAGTCTCGGTCTTACACAAGCATTAAATAACATCCGCGTCAGATTATCTCTGATTATCACAAAAGGTTATCCATAATAATAATAGACTACATAAACATCAAAGATAAAATATCATAGATTATACTTCACTAACCTACTTGATACTTCATATAAAACTTCAGGACTCAAGGTTAAGTTATACTCATTCAAACAAAACATCAAAGCGATATGTACCATTAATTACAGCATAGAAATTCACAGCCATAAATGCAAGCAAACGAAAAGCACTTCGCAAGTCAATAATCATCTTTGTGCTCTTTGCACGTAATTTAATAAGCACTTCACCAGTTGACTATAAGACAAGCGCATCGCAAGTCAACACCAGATATGAGCACATCGCTCATCGTTATTAATACATAGCCAAATATATAAGTCCATCTCATGTCAACCCAGGGTACGGGCACATCGCAAGTCATAACTCATTTGTAAACAAGTAACACCAGATGGGCCTGAAAACCCATAAAATCCGCGTAAACAAATCACCCAAGTATGAGTTCAAACTCGATAAATGAGTATTATATACTTTCTACAAGTAATCATTCAAGCAATGACCGCATGTCTCATAACCACTCGGGTTTACTATAAGTTAGTAAACTCCACTCGATTAGTGTGACGCACTATCAATTAGTAACTAGATAACTATCGTGCAATGTCCCATAACCACGTAACATTACTTAATTATCTACTAAGTGATTATAAAATTCCTTTCATGCAAAATAAATGTTCAATCGAACAAGTTTAATAAAAAACCGGTAAAATAAATAGAGTGTTTCATACCACTCGTTTTAATAAACCATTTAAATCGATTCCTCACTCAATTGATGTTATATAATTTTATAAACTAATTTACTTGAAATCCTTCTAAAACAATATTCTTTTATACACTAGAATATATACATATATTTTAGAATGCCTTTGTAAATCTATATATTGTTATTTATAAACAAAATTTTAAATTATTGGTCTAAACCCATTTAAAACCATTGATTTTTTTACTAAATATATTTTATATATATTAATAAATATGTTCCAAATACCTTTTTTATTAAGTATATGCATGCTTAAAATAATTTAGAAAATGTTTGGATTATAAATACTTCTTTTAAAAATACTAGCATGAAAATGTATGATAAAATGTGAGTATGTCTTCATGAATCCATAGTTGTATTTTTGTGGCACTATATCATCAAATGAATTCATCAATTCAATAAATTACACATAAGAACACACGTCCAAATCATCATAAACTCGAAATTAGAAATAGAACACAAGACATCAAAGATCGAATGGGAAAATGGCAGTCACAACGAAAATCGGGAAGCACGAAACCAATACCAGGGGATCTGACCAGGTGCGTAACCGGTGCACCAATTCACGAGAACTGGTCCACCGATTGAATCGCCTGGGTGAAGTCACAAGCAATTTTTGTGCATTCCATGGTGGTTTTCCAACGGTGGATGCTTCTAACTCCTACGACACTATTTCTAGTGACATGCAAGTTTATATTCATCAACATATCATGATTCAAATGATCAAATTGCAAGGGTTTCATCAAAACAGTCGTAGCATAATAAAACATGTAACCATGTCAAGAATTAGTGATCAATTCAAAAAATATTCAATCAAACAACCAATTCAACAAATAGTTCCATAGAAATAGTTGTGAGTATACACTCACCTTTCTTTTTGGATTATTGGTGACTAAACAACAACAACTATTGTTCAATCAAAACCCTAGAAGTATCTCATCAAAAGAGCAAATAAAACTAAATTCAACAATCAATAAACTGAAATAAATATCTAATTACAAGAGAATAGGGTTCTAATGCTTTTGCCTGAATTAATAGCTTCAAATTAGTCTAGTTTGCAAGAGGACTTGGTTGAATTTGGATTTTAGGTTTTTTAAAAGAGAACAATGTTGAGTTTTGTTTTACTATAAACTAAATAAGAATGAAATAACGTACAACACATTGTACATGAGATATTTTCTCAACTCCAAAAGCTTAGTTGGTTTTGGGCCATAAGATTTTAATTACAACTCAAAAATGAATTGAATGTTTTATTTTAACTTCTTAACTAATAAATGATTTCATGAAATAAGTACCTAATTGTTTTAAAAACATAGATTACAATGAATCAAAAATATAACTTATTGAATATAATTAAACTATGAATATCTATTCATTCTTAAAAAGAAGTTTATTGATTTTAAATCATCCTTTATTGACAAAATAGAAGATGTATTTTTTTTATTTTTCTTAACAAATGTATTTATTTAAACCTCCAAAAATATTCACTTCATAAATTAATTCACCAATACAATCAACCTTTATAATTCTCGTTCCGAAGAATTCATTTATTATTTAACAAAATCAAAACCTTTATTTAAATTTACATTTTAAACCATTATTTTATTTTTTTAATTAAACAACAAAAATACATTGTTGATACAGACTTCCCCTCTTAAAGAATTGCATCCCCATAGTTTCATATTCGAGAAAGTCTATTAACACATTTAAAGTTTAGTAATGCTTCTTTACTAAAATTTAAATTCAACCATCATACATTATGTAACATCCCGGAATTTTTAACACGGGATTTGTGAACATTTAATTCATTTTAAATGTTTATTATGGGTTTAAGGTTTATTTTGAACTAAGAAGAATTTGGTTAAATTAATAAACCTTGTTTAAATTTCAAATATGGCAATTAAATTGAAATTGGAATAATAATAATTTAATATTAGGATTGGGTTAATTGGCAATTCGGGGTGTAAAAGATATGGGAATGAGTTTAAAATTTATTTTAAGACTATTTGGTCATTAAATAGTGTGGTTGGATTTTTAGATGGATTTTAAAGTTAATAAATTAATATTTGGAATTTTATATTAATTTAGGAATGAATTTAATATTATTAAATATTGCAATTAATCCGATTTAGGTCCAGAATAAGCCAGAATGATTTTTAATGTGTTTATAAATTTTATATGAATTATTGTTAAGCTAATAAAATTTTAAAAGTGGAAGTTTTGAGTGATTTCGATAATTTCGAAAATTGCTTACTTTAATAGACGAGTTAAAATAGCCTTCCGGGGCACAGTCTCGGAATTCGACGAAACTAGTTCCATTGGATCCGTAATAGTTAGTTATTATCGGATTTCAATTTTCGTGACAATCGGAGTTGTCGTTTGACCCCGGCAGCTCGAAACGCATCGAAATCGTTTTAATCGATTTAATTTCATATTGAACGTTTAATTTCGTAACTCGTGCATACGATTGAATTAGCTTACGAAACCTGTTCCATTGTGTCCGGAACGTTGAAAAACCCCAGGATAGCCTGTTGGAACGTGAGATTTGGAGTTCGTTTGCATACGTTGTTAAATTGAGGATTTTATTAATTAAATATTATTAAACAATACTATATATATATATTAAAACGTTCAAAACCCTAGAACTATCAGGAGCCGCCGCTATTATCAATCAATGGCCGATACCTCATGCGTTTCTTCCTCCTTTTCCCATCAATCCACGCGACGATTCGTGAAATTTCCAACTGGAGAATCGAAGAGGGCTGTGGGATCTTCAAAGTGGACGGTGGTGATGGAGTTCTGTGAAGCGGAGGGGGAGAGGTCGCGGCCCGTTCGTGGCCAGTTCGTGCTCAATTATCGAGCAACAGGGACGACCGAGATGAGCGAGTTTAGGGGAGAGGGTGGAGGCTGTGACGAGCCTTAGCGCAGCGGCGTCTGATCGCCCTCTCGAGGTTCGTGTGAGGTGCGGTTCGAAGCCCTAAATAGTGGCAGTGGGTTCGGTTTCACCTGAAGTTTGCGCGTGAGAAAGATGAGGAGGGGAAGGAAGGGTCGGCGTGTTTTTCTCTGGTAAAAAAAAAAAAAAAGAAATTGTTTTGAAATTGATTCAAATCTTTAAAATCGAATAACTATTTCATATTGTATCAGAAATTTACGAACTTGGTAGCGCCGGAATCGCAGAGTCGAGCACTACGCGATGGTGCAGATCCGGATCCATTCCGGGCAAGTAGAAATTTAGGTTAAATCGGACACCGTCCGGTTTAATTTGAATTTCGAACGCTCGCCGAAACTCAAGGTGAGTTATTCTCACTCACATCTGGATGCTAGTAAAGTAGACAGCTAGTATCGATTGTTTGTTTGGATGTTTAGCTGAATATGTTAATTATTATCAAATTGAATTGATATTATATATGTGATATGCTAATATTTGTGGATGCAGGGAAAACAGGTTGGAGGGATCCAACTGGATTCCTCACAATGTAGTATTATTTTTATAATTGGTAATGATGCCTGTTATATATTGTGATTGATAAATTTGGAATTGAATTGCATTGTGATATTGTGATATTAACTATAAAACTCAGAATGTTAATTTTAAAAGAATTTGGAGTTTAAATTTTAAAGGAATTAAATTGGGTTTCAAAAGAAACTAAGAAAATTAATAAACATGAAATTTGAAAGAATATAAAAATTATAATCTGTTGGATGGGAAAACTGAAATGAAATAGTATTGGAATATTTTTAAATAAATTATAAATCCATAATTAATTGTAAATGGATAAAATTGAATTTTAGAGAAATAAAAGGTATTGTTAAATAATGGATTTAAAAAGATTAAAATCTAAAATCTATTTAAAAATGGAAATTGAAAGTTGTAAAATCTGGAATGGTAATCAAAGATAAATGTTATTAGTTGAAAATTTGGGAAAATAATTTATGTTATTAAAATATAAAACTAAATTGAAATAATTGGACAGAAATCGTGAGAAGGATTTCTGTGATGATTTAGTAGAAATGAGATTTCCTTGGGAAAAACCAAGTTCGAGTTTTAAATTGATTTTATAAAAAGGAAGTTTTAAAATCTTAAACTAGTTTTAAAGAATGTTTTGAAAATTTTTGTTTTAAAAGTAATTATTTATAAATTAGCAATAGTAAATTTTATAAATGCCTTAATAATTATTTTTACAATTGGATTTGTTTTAAAGAGCTAGTTTTGACTCAAGATATATTGGTATAAGTATAAATTCTTTTACAACTCTATTTTTTTTTAATTATAGTATAACTAAAACCTTATTTTAAATCAAGTTATATCTTATATAATAGTTTTGCTTTATATATTTGGAAATTATATCTTGAGTATATAATTAGTAGTAAATTTACCTGTTTTAAGTATATTTTAGAAATAAATGTTTTAATTATTATAAATCTAAATTGTTTGAACTTGGCTATTCCAATGGAAATATATGGTAAAGGATTTACCTTGTAAATGGAGAATTTTGGGAAATGTTTTCAAATGAGCTTTGGAAATTTGAAATATATCTTTTAAAGATATTTGAGGTAAATAAATAATATGGAATATTATTTATTGTGTGATGGATGCTATGGATGTTTATGAATATTAATTGATAGTTAAATCACCGACTATCAATATTGGACAATGCGATGATCGTTTCGAAGAGACCGGGATCGAGATTTATTTCTCGAAAACCACTTCGATCCGGTTTGTACGTTTTCGTGCGATAAAACGTGTTCGGAGTCGAAGATGGAGCAGTGAAGTGCAAGGGCTAGTCGCTACTAATCCTGAGGATATTTCCAAAATGGATGTAGTAGGAATAGTGCCTTCGGTTCCGTTCGAACCCGGGACGGACTTGTATGGACGAATGCTTCGTGACATCGTCAGCGGACGATGGGCATTCTAAGGGATATGTGCTAAAGGTATCGTTTAGCCTCGAGCCTCATCAACCGGGAATGACTGAAAATCAGGGGATATGCAGCAAGGCTTCGTGGGTAGCCCCCACTGGAGAGTAAGGTCATCCCTGTCTAGAGGTCCCTTTTTATTTCGGCTTAGTGGTGCGGTTGCTGATCCCAACCGCGGGGTGATCTTATTCGGAATTGCCCATAGGTGATTCCGGTCTTGTGTTGCAGGGGACGAAGGGAGTAGTCCTCGGTACTGTGATCTAGACCACGTACTGTGACAGGTGGTACCCCAGTGCCTAGTCATTGATGGAAATCCATCTTCCCTACGAGCCTTTTACGAGTTTTGTTTGTATTACCCACTTCGGTGGCTAGTAGCTGGAATTTAATCATGTAACAATTTCGGCTATTTTATAAGTATTTGTAAATAGACACTATTATAATATTAGAGAATTTCTATAAAAAGTGTTTTTGCTATCGTAAGGTAAAAACCCGACATGTTTATTTGTGGCGTGGTCTTACGAGATGCTTTTGTTTTCAAAAAGGATTTTTGTAACTTTAATAATAAATTGTGTGCATTATTATCAGCTGGTATTCCAGACTGACTCGGGTGTTATTTCATTATAATGCTCGGGTCAGACCGAGTATTATTTGTTCAGGTCAGGATGCTATGGGGCAGAAGAGGAGCTGGAGTCCGAGACGTACTATTCTATCTATATATATATCCGCTGCTATGCTATGATTGTATGGTATGTCTGTTATGTGTTGATTGATGTATGAGCTACTCTGATAATATGTTGTGTATAAACAGTTATAGATTTCATTTTTGTGTAAAGATATATAGTTACTATTATATTTTATTCCGCTGCGACTGTGCGATTCTGATAGTGTTTAGTTTCTTCTTCTTCTATCTCTTTTCTTTAATCTTAATGGTTCGTATTTCTGTTCCACTTGAGTCAATTAGGGTAGAAAAATGTTGATTCAAGGGGTACGGATTTGCGGGCCGTCACACTTGGTATCAGAGCTTAGGTTGGCGACAACCTAGGCTTTGGTGGGGTAATTACTCATTAAACAGAGTCGATAGAACTCTATAATGAGTTGAGTGTATTAATAGTTATGAGAGCGTACTTGTTAGTGCATATAAAAATTGTTTTTATACTGTGTTGACTTATCGGTTGAGTGTTTATGAATTCTGGTCGGTGCGGGAAGTACAACCGTATCGATAGGGATTTCTAAACTCTTGAACAAGATAAACCGACATGGTATTGTTTTTAAAGTGGGTAAATGAAATAATTTTACCCAAAATTTATTTTGATATAAAAGAAATACTTTTCTAGCTTATTATATATTGGGTGTTTGTTGGATGTTAATACCAAATCAAATAAGAATCTAACAATTGATTTAAAATTTGAAATGATAAGCTAATAAGAATAAAGATATTAAAATGGTCTATAACCAAATAGAATTAATTAGATATGTTGTAAATAAGAAGCGAAATTAAAATTTGAATTAAACCAGAATTTTAACCTGGAAGTTTTGTAAAGGATTTTAAATGTATTGAAAATAAAAGTTTGGAAATTTAAAATCCTGGGAAGTTTGAAATGTTTTCCAGTGTATTGAAGGCAAAAATGGAATGTTGTTTTGGGAAAATATTTTTGAATGGAAACTGTTTGAAAAGAATTTGGGAAAAATTAAGAAGCATTGAACTCACTTCAGTCGCTGGAAAATAATCCTGATGATGCTGGCCACATCATTAGAATTCATTTTCGAGTTTCTAAAGTGATGGACTTCTTCCCTAGAAATTGGTTATGGTATTGTTTGGATTTGTTGGGGATAACAGTTGTTTTGGATATTTCAAAAATGAGATTTTGTTTTGGGATATAAACAAATTGTTTTGGAAAATCTGGGAATTTGGTTGATATACCAAATAGGTATATATGTTGATTATTATTTCAAATTGGTTTTGGAATAAAACCGGGTAATAGAATTCTGGGTAAACTTCTATTTAAATAATGTGTAAAATTGAAATGAATCAAATATTGAATTTGTTAAGTGAAGATAATACTAATAAGAAGGAAGAGAAAATTTAAATCTTGAAATTAAATTTAACTTAAGAAATTGGAAGTGAATAGAAAATTTGAAATTTAACTTGGTTAAGAAAAATGAATTGAACTTAAAATAAAGTTGATTTGAATGAAATTAAAATGAGAGTTGACTTTACAAATGTGCGTTATTGTGTGTCGAATATACCCATAAGCTATTAAGTATTATATTTATAATTTGAGGTTGTGGATTTGAAGTTGCAAAAAAATTAAATTAAGGAAATTTGTATCCTTAAGAATTCAGATGTATATACATTTGCATATGGAATTTGGAATTGTGATTATAAGTTGTAAAAGAATTAAAATGAGCAATATGAGCTTTAAAATAAATAAGTTGGTGAACTTATAAAATAGAAATAGAAATTATAATCACAATGAGAAATAATGAAATGGAATGGTGAATTTAAAAATCTAATCTCAAATGAAATGTGAATGGAGATAAGGTAAAGTGGGATATAAAGAAGCGAATGAACTTCAGTTAGTAAACAAGTTTTGAACTTGTATATGGAGAATTAAATTTGGGAATTTGAAATTGAATTAAATCTAAATGAATTAGAATAAATTTGAATTAAATATAAGGGTGAAATGTAAATTGTTTATAATTGCATAAAGGAATTCATATTCTTAAGTTATTAAGGGTTATAATTTAAACTTGTGATTTTAAAATGGGAAGTGGACTTAAATAAGCAACTTAAACTCTTAAAAAGAGAAGTGAAATTGTAATCCATAAATGGAAAAGGTTGAAGGGGGTGGCAAATTTAAATTTTGACCTTAAATGAAATGCAAAGTCTGAAGAAGCAAAATAAGAACATAAAAGTGAATATTCTTAAGTTAGCACATAAGTCTTGAACTTATGTATTGGGGAGATGGAATTTGTTTGATAATGAAATTGAAATTGAATTTCAGTTGAGTAATAAATAATATTGAAAGAAATTTAGATTCTATTTAAAGGAGTAAAAAGGAAAGGTAGAAATCTGAATTTGCTAAATGGAATAATGGGAAAAATGGTAATATTATAAATGGATTCAGAGTTAATTGGGAAAGTGAATTAAAACCTAATATGGATTAGGTTAATGACTGAATTAAATTACAAATTAATGGAATTTGTATTGAAATGGATAGAATTTGATAATCAGTCAAAATTTGAAGGTAAATAAAAATCCAGTTTGGATTGGAATTCAATTATGGTAATAATATTGGAAGTGTGAATGAAAAATGGGATTTGAATATACTAGAGATGGTTTGAATTGTGAATAAAATTCAAATGAGTGAAATAATTTAAATGGACTCTTTGTTAATAAAATAAATTTGTAAATGGATTGAATTATAAACAAAGAGCATTCAAATTTATAAATAGATTAGAAATGATTGAATAAATAAACAAAGTGTATTGGACTTTGTAAATGGATTGAAAGTTGGATGTGAATCAAATGAGAATAAAATTTGATTGATAAGGCAATAAAATAAAATGGATATAAGAAGATCATGGAAATAATTGTGAATGAGCTTATTTAAGCAATCTTGAATGTAATCTGTTAGATAATTAAAATGAATTACAAGTGAAATGGTATTAATTAATTGTTGAGATGAAATAAAAAGGTAAGGAAAATTTAAATTAACAATTGCATTGAAATAAGAATGATTGGATTGTAAACCATGAAAAATTGAAAGGAATTAATATAAATTTAAGTTGAAAATTAATTTTAAATGGTTATAAGCTTAAGTGGCAATTGTTTTGCTTAAATGACTTGAATATTTGAATGTATTTAGAATTGAGTTGTTTAAACAACTAAATTGGTTTTGGATAAATTGGAACTTGATTAAGTGAAGTCAAATTAAAATGAAACTAAATTTGGTATGCAAGGAAGAATTGAGATATTATGAAATTGAAATTGATGTTTAAAATAAATTGAACTGAATTGGAATCTAATTTAAGGAGTTTGTGAATGAATGCAGGTGAATTGATTTAAAATAGCAAATGGAATTGATTTTGAATCAATTGGAATGAATTAACATTTTAATAGGAAATGTTTGCATATGAATGGAAATGAATCATGAAAGAATTACAAATGTTTCAAGTTTAAAATAAAATTTGATTTTAAATCAAATTTGGAAATGTAAGTTAAAAATAAAGAAATATAAGTAAAGCATATGTTAAATATGTTGAAATAGAAGCGAATTGATTGCACTTAATATAAGTGATATATAATGAACTTGAATGTAAATTATTCGAGTGAAGTAAAATGAAGTTAGTTTGGATGAAAGTAGAATGGACTAAAATCTTAATAAATGGATTTGAGTAAATGGAAATGCTTCAAATTTGAAATAAGAATTTGGTTTGTGAATCAACTTGATATTGAAATGATATAGAAAGATGTTGATGAAGCACATGTTAACCATATGTTAAATAACAATGAATTGGTTGAAATAAATATGGATTGTATATAGTGGATTTGAGTATAAATCATTCATGTGAAATAAAATGGAATTTGGCATTAGAAAATGAACTTTGTGCATGTCATAAAATATGGATTTACTTATGAAATCATGCAAAGTGTTGTTTGGAATGGAAATGGATATGTTAGCTTGCATTTACATTGAAATGTTGCTTAAAATACTCATATCTTTGAAAACTAATATGTTTGTTGAGTATAGCCCAGGTGCGGGAGGCGTTCGAGAGGTTTGGAGCGAGTATATGCGATATATTAGCTGATTGCTATTAAAATTTGCTAAAAGGTACGCCTACGCAAATATAATTGGGAAATGGTATATATATTGTGTTATATTTTAATTTCCGGCCGTGTGGGCCGATGTATATATATTTGTGTATCCTGCGATGTCGCAGAAGCTCCTCCGTACAGGGGGGACTCTGCCAAAAAATTTCGAAAATTTTGGGAGTTAGAAATTTTTTGGGGTTTTGGAAAAAGTTAAATAACTTGGAAAGTTATAAGTTAAAATTAAAGCTTTAGAGTTAGTAAAGCAAATAGGTTTGGAATTGAGCTAAAGGTTTTTGAAAGGGTATATAAGTTGTAACTAGAGAAGTTTGGGTTAAGTTAATGAGTGTAGGAACATTCTTTCTACCTTAACAAATTTCGGGGACGAAATTTTTATAAGGGGGGAGGAATGTAACATCCCGGAATTTTTAACACGGGATTTGTGAACATTTAATTCATTTTAAATGTTTATTATGGGTTTAAGGTTTATTTTGAACTAAGAAGAATTTGGTTAAATTAATAAACCTTGTTTAAATTTCAAATATGGCAATTAAATTGAAATTGGAATAATAATAATTTAATATTAGGATTGGGTTAATTGGCAATTCGGGGTGTAAAAGATATGGGAATGAGTTTAAAATTTATTTTAAGACTATTTGGTCATTAAATAGTGTGGTTGGATTTTTAGATGGATTTTAAAGTTAATAAATTAATATTTGGAATTTTATATTAATTTAGGAATGAATTTAATATTATTAAATATTGCAATTAATCCGATTTAGGTCCAGAATAAGCCAGAATGATTTTTAATGTGTTTATAAATTTTATATGAATTATTGTTAAGCTAATAAAATTTTAAAAGTGGAAGTTTTGAGTGATTTCGATAATTTCGAAAATTGCTTACTTTAATAGACGAGTTAAAATAGCCTTCCGGGGCACAGTCTCGGAATTCGACGAAACTAGTTCCTTTGGATCCGTAATAGTTAGTTATTATCGGATTTCAATTTTCGTGACAATCGGAGTTGTCGTTTGACCCCGGCAGCTCGAAACGCATCGAAATCGTTTTAATCGATTTAATTTCATATTGAACGTTTAATTTCGTAACTCGTGCATACGATTGAATTAGCTTACGAAACCTGTTCCATTGTGTCCGGAACGTTGAAAAACCCCAGGATAGCCTGTTGGAACGTGAGATTTGGAGTTCGTTTGCATACGTTGTTAAATTGAGGATTTTATTAATTAAATATTATTAAACAATACTATATATATATATTAAAACGTTCAAAACCCTAGAACTATCAGGAGCCGCCGCTATTATCAATCAATGGCCGATACCTCATGCGTTTCTTCCTCCTTTTCCCATCAATCCACGCGACGATTCGTGAAATTTCCAACTGGAGAATCGAAGAGGGCTGTGGGATCTTCAAAGTGGACGGTGGTGATGGAGTTCTGTGAAGCGGAGGGGGAGAGGTCGCGGCCCATTCGTGGCCAGTTCGTGCTCAATTATCGAGCAACAGGGACGACCGAGATGAGCGAGTTTAGGGGAGAGGGTGGAGGCTGTGACGAGCCTTAGCGCAGCGGCGTCTGATCGCCCTCTTGAGGTTCGTGTGAGGTGCGGTTCGAAGCCCTAAATAGTGGCAGTGGGTTCGGTTTCACCTGAAGTTTGCGCGTGAGAAAGATGAGGAGGGGAAGGAAGGGTCGGCGTGTTTTTCTCTGGTAAAAAAAAAAAAAAGAAATTGTTTTGAAATTGATTCAAATCTTTAAAATCGAATAACTATTTCATATTGTATCAGAAATTTACGAACTTGGTAGCGCCGGAATCGCAGAGTCGAGCACTACGCGATGGTGCAGATCCGGATCCATTCCGGGCAAGTAGAAATTTAGGTTAAATCGGACACCGTCCGGTTTAATTTGAATTTCGAACGCTCGCCGAAACTCAAGGTGAGTTATTCTCACTCACATCTGGATGCTAGTAAAGTAGACAGCTAGTATTGATTGTTTGTTTGGATGTTTAGCTGAATATGTTAATTATTATCAAATTGAATTGATATTATATATGTGATATGCTAATATTTGTGGATGCAGGGAAAACAGGTTGGAGGGATCCAACTGGATTCCTCACAATGTAGTATTATTTTTATAATTGGTAATGATGCCTGTTATATATTGTGATTGATAAATTTGGAATTGAATTGCATTGTGATATTGTGATATTAACTATAAAACTCAGAATGTTAATTTTAAAAGAATTTGGAGTTTAAATTTTAAAGGAATTAAATTGGGTTTCAAAAGAAACTAAGAAAATTAATAAACATGAAATTTGAAAGAATATAAAAATTATAATCTGTTGGATGGGAAAACTGAAATGAAATAGTATTGGAATATTTTTAAATAAATTATAAATCCATAATTAATTGTAAATGGATAAAATTGAATTTTAGAGAAATAAAAGGTATTGTTAAATAATGGATTTAAAAAGATTAAAATCTAAAATCTATTTAAAAATGGTTGAAAGTTGTAAAATCTGGAATGGTAATCAAAGATAAATGTTATTAGTTGAAAATTTGGGAAAATAATTTATGTTATTAAAATATAAAACTAAATTGAAATAATTGGACAGAAATCGTGAGAAGGATTTCTGTGATGATTTAGTAGAAATGAGATTTCCTTGGGAAAAACCAAGTTCGAGTTTTAAATTGATTTTATAAAAAGGAAGTTTTAAAATCTTAAACTAGTTTTAAAGAATGTTTTGAAAATTTTTGTTTTAAAAGTAATTATTTATAAATTAGCAATAGTAAATTTTATAAATGCCTTAATAATTATTTTTACAATTGGATTTGTTTTAAAGAGCTAGTTTTGACTCAAGATATATTGGTATAAGTATAAATTCTTTTACAACTCTATTTTTTTTTAATTATAGTATAACTAAAACCTTATTTTAAATCAAGTTATATCTTATATAATAGTTTTGCTTTATATATTTGGAAATTATATCTTGAGTATATAATTAGTAGTAAATTTACCTGTTTTAAGTATATTTTAGAAATAAATGTTTTAATTATTATAAATCTAAATTGTTTGAACTTGGCTATTCCAATGGAAATATATGGTAAAGGATTTACCTTGTAAATGGAGAATTTTGGGAAATGTTTTCAAATGAGCTTTGGAAATTTGAAATATATCTTTTAAAGATATTTGAGGTAAATAAATAATATGGAATATTATTTATTGTGTGATGGATGCTATGGATGTTTATGAATATTAATTGATAGTTAAATCACCGACTATCAATATTGGACAATGCGATGATCGTTTCGAAGAGACCGGGATCGAGATTTATTTCTCGAAAACCACTTCGATCCGGTTTGTACGTTTTCGTGCGATAAAACGTGTTCGGAGTCGAAGATGGAGCAGTGAAGTGCAAGGGCTAGTCGCTACTAATCCTGAGGATATTTCCAAAATGGATGTAGTAGGAATAGTGCCTTCGGTTCCGTTCGAACCCGGGACGGACTTGTATGGACGAATGCTTCGTGACATCGTCAGCGGACGATGGGCATTCTAAGGGATATGTGCTAAAGGTATCGTTTAGCCTCGAGCCTCATCAACCGGGAATGACTGAAAATCAGGGGATATGCAGCAAGGCTTCGTGGGTAGCCCCCACTGGAGAGTAAGGTCATCCCTGTCTAGAGGTCCCTTTTTATTTCGGCTTAGTGGTGCGGTTGCTGATCCCAACCGCGGGGTGATCTTATTCGGAATTGCCCATAGGTGATTCCGGTCTTGTGTTGCAGGGGACGAAGGGAGTAGTCCTCGGTACTGTGATCTAGACCACGTACTGTGACAGGTGGTACCCCAGTGCCTAGTCATTGATGGAAATCCATCTTCCCTACGAGCCTTTTACGAGTTTTGTTTGTATTACCCACTTCGGTGGCTAGTAGCTGGAATTTAATCATGTAACAATTTCGGCTATTTTATAAGTATTTGTAAATAGACACTATTATAATATTAGAGAATTTCTATAAAAAGTGTTTTTGCTATCGTAAGGTAAAAACCCGACATGTTTATTTGTGGCGTGGTCTTACGAGATGCTTTTGTTTTCAAAAAGGATTTTTGTAACTTTAATAATAAATTGTGTGCATTATTATCAGCTGGTATTCCAGACTGACTCGGGTGTTATTTCATTATAATGCTCGGGTCAGACCGAGTATTATTTGTTCAGGTCAGGATGCTATGGGGCAGAAGAGGAGCTGGAGTCCGAGACGTACTATTCTATCTATATATATATCCGCTGCTATGCTATGATTGTATGGTATGTCTGTTATGTGTTGATTGATGTATGAGCTACTCTGATAATATGTTGTGTATAAACAGTTATAGATTTCATTTTTGTGTAAAGATATATAGTTACTATTATATTTTATTCCGCTGCGACTGTGCGATTCTGATAGTGTTTAGTTTCTTCTTCTTCTATCTCTTTTCTTTAATCTTAATGGTTCGTATTTCTGTTCCACTTGAGTCAATTAGGGTAGAAAAATGTTGATTCAAGGGGTACGGATTTGCGGGCCGTCACACATTATACGAAGAATCATGTAAGTAAATATACAACCATGTTATTCTTATAAACATAATGTATTTCTTGTTTTTCTTGTTATTAGTAAATTAAAATAAAGTTGAAAAATATTGCTTAAATCACTTTTTCAATATTAACTTAAGAAGACAAAAAAATGCAATTGTCAGCTATTATTTACAACTTCAATATTTTCCAAAACTAAAACCCTTCTATTTTCTAAGTCCTTTATGCAAATCAGTGTTTTTCAATAAACTACTTTCATAATTTGACAAAAATCACGAAACAATTTTTTTTCCTTACATCTATAGATTTCCAAACAACACAATTATTGAAATTAGGTCAATGATTCAGAAGCTATGATTAAAAAAATTATGGTTTCAACTCAGAAAATATATGATAGGACAGAGTTTATAGCTTTGTCTAAAACATGAATTTGACCTAGAAACTTTCAAAATCTAGAAAAATGATAAACATAAAAGTTCTTCCTTGTGGGATTATCCTTCTTTTCCAAAAAGAATCATCAAAAATGGACTTACCAATCAAAAGACATGTCATTTTTACTTTTGTACCTTTTAAAGTAGCTTTCAATAACTATGTGACTTGAAACTTTTAATTTATTCCAAATTAAAATTTAACTACAAGTCTTCTTAATTATAATTCTTAAACTAAGTTGTTATTTGAAAGTCTCATTTTCGAAATGCTAAAGATTATGAAATTTTAATTTTCCTAACTAACTTCTCAAAAGAAATTTAAATAAGTTACATGGTTAATAAATACTCCTCTTATTTAACAAAATGTTCTTTAAATTTTTGAACATAGGTAAACATCCTCCTTAAATAGTATTGCCTTATAAAATAACATATACCACCAGATAAACATAAATTTAAATTTTGATCATGTGTCGATGACTCATTTTAAGTGTTTAGGAAATCCCTACCGATTCCTGTGCACCTGCATCGACCAAGGTTCTTAACCACTCAACAGATAATTCAACACTTGGAATAAATTCTTAATCCTTTTAATTACTCTATAAAATAATTTCATAATCAAATTCCCTTTTTAAACCTTATACTTTCTTATATGAAAATATTTATATTTTAAAACCATAAATTCATTTAGCTCTATTATTTTTAGCTCGTCCATTTAAATTATACTATACATATATACACTTTAATCATCATCCAAATAAAAACCAATAATGTAAAACACGCATTCATCACAACAAGCAACCAATCATTTTTAGTGAAAGACTATATATTAATTTTGCGCTATGCAAAATTACTTACTACTAGATCCTGAGAAAAGGAGCTAACATCCAATCATCCAAAGTAGTCGCACTAAATGTCCTTTCGACATAGGTGAACATAAAGCATCTGTGTTGATCGAACCCGAAGATAGGATCCTAAGAAGAAATCCTAAGAATAGTAGAAAAGAAAGAGAAGCTACCTAATGCTACCTTGGACCTCCAACCGCTTTCTTACATGCAACTGGAAAAGAGGAAACTAGATGACCTTCTTTCCTACTGTAGCGACATAACTTGGGCCTTGAACAATTCTTGACAAAGTAATCCTTGGTTCCCCAGTTGAAATACTCGCCTAATGCACACCTTTTGTTGCTATAGTTGGAATCTTGCTTCTTCGCCTCCTTATTTGGAACACCGGACTTTTGCTTGTCTTGTGGTGCCTTCCTTTTATGGTTGAATTCTTCTTTGGTTGAGAGTCTTCATCACTACTCTCCTTCTCTGATTCCTCAAGTCTAAGTGTAGAATTCACAAGCTTCTCGAATGAAACTTCAAGCTGAGTCAAAAGTGCCCTCCTAAAATGTAACGATTCCAATTTTGAATTAAATTTAAATTAATAGTTAATATAAATTTTGGAATTAATTTTAATTTGAAATATATATGCATATGGATATATGAGTAAATTTGAAATTGACTTTAGAATTCGAATATTGAATTTGTATTTAAAATTTAAGTAAATGACTTAGAAAAAAAAGATTTGGGTTTAAGAATGTTATTTATGTAAATTAATTAATGGGTAGTTAGTTTTAAAAGCATTTTCTTTTAAATAATATGTATATGAATAATGCAAGGCAAATACAATATCTATGTACATATAAAATAAAATAAAAAAGTATGCAAGATAATAAAACAAAAGAATGCAAATGTAAAATAAGACAAAAGAAAAAGAAAAAAATATACTATAAAAATAATAAAAATAAATATATATGAAGGCATACAAGGAATTAAGTATTGAAGTTAGAAATAAATATTTAAGCTAGAAACAGAAACAAATATATATATATATATATATATATATATATATATATATATATATATATTCAAGTATGTAGGCTTGCAAAGGAAGACAGTGATATATATTAAGGTATGAACAAGCTAATTAAGATAAGTATGAAGTGTGTAACAAGACAATAACAATTAATACAAGTATCTTTAGCCACCAAAATATAGATTACATCAGCCACCAAAGTAGAAAAATCTTTAGTCAAACAAAGAACAAGAAAAAAATCTCTGATCCTATACTGTCCTAAAAAGAAAACAATATAATTACCCTGTAAACTTCTTTTCTATATATCAACTTTCTCATTACAGTTCGTTCATCAAAAGCTGAGAAAATATGAAGTAAATACCATCAAAAAACTCAAACAAAAATTCAATTTAAAACAACAACCTAGCTTAATACAAATCAATTCAAACCCAAGATCAAGAAGGAGACTTCAGCTAGCAGCTCAAAAGCTTGTTTCAAATAACAGTTTCAAAGCCTGTTTCAAAAAAAGGGAAACTCTGTTCATTCTTCTGGAATCTAATGTGAGTAACATCACCTTTTTAAAACTTAAGTCTCTGAATAGTTGCTTATGAATATCTGGAAATGTGTATATATGTGAATGGGTGAATCTGTGTATGCCTGTGATACCGCTGTTCCTGTTTTTTTTTAAAACCCAGATTTGCAAATAAATCTTTATCTCTTAATCTAATAACTATTAGAACTTAAAATACAAACAAAGATTGTTTGTTTGTTCATGAATTAAGCTTTAAAAAATTATTTCAGTTAAAACAACTTGTAAATACCTCTGGAAAACATGACAACTGAGCAAAACTTTAAATTGGTCAAAATACAAATATTTTAAATTATGAATTCAGGTATGTCAACTGAATTCCCATACTCAATCATGAATTTTAAAGAAAGAATCATAATTTTTAGATGGAGGGTTAAAGAGCAGTTTGGGTTTGTTTAAATTTCATAGTTTTGGGAATTTCTGATGATCTACTGATGTATGGAGGTTGGAATCGTGTCTGGAGGTAGAGGAGTAATCGGTGATTGCAGGAAAAATAGTAGATGGGTTTACATGTGGAATTGGAAGCGGCGGTGATGAATTCTAGTTCGTAAACCTAGTTTTCTCGAGGCTGAGAAATTTGTTTCGTTCATCATCTGTGATCGATCGAGTGTGACGTGGTTCTGGGGGATGGAAGAGGGGAGGTTGACGAGTAGTTGGCCGGAGTTTTGATGGTCGAGATTGCGGAGGCGACGTGTTTCCAGGTTTTGGAGGAGTTTCAGCTTCTTTTGTTTCCAGGTTTGGGTTTTAACTCGAATTCGATTTCGAGGGGATGATGGAGTTTCTGATGGTGGGGAAGTGGAGCATGGAGGATCGTCGACTTGTTCGACGATGCAGCGTCGACTGGAGGTGGACGATGGTGATGTGCATGTGCACGGTGCATAAATTCTGGTGATGTTGTTTTTGGTTGGAGCAGGAGATGGATACTTGAGTTTTTCTCGATTTATTTCGTGATTTGCTCGAAGTTGGGTAGGGTTTGACTCGAAGTCGTTTTTGTCTGGCTCGAGTAAATTAATTTTTACAGGTTTTATTTAAAACTTGACAGTGTTGAAGTTTCTAAACTTAAAGTAAATTTAAAAGTGTAAAGCAAATTTAGGACAAAGGTTTTGAAACAAGTTTAAAATCTAAATTCAAAATGAATTTGAATTCCAGTTTTTTAAAAATAAGTTTTATAAAAAAATGAAATTGTTTTAATACTTTATAAATTCTTTAAATTAAATGTCTTTCAAATCCTTAATTAAGAAATAGTTTGATTGTTAAATTAAGTATGTTAAATACTTAAAGATATTTTAAATCTAATTATTTTATAAATAAAGTTAAATTATAATTAAAGGTTAACATTTTAGAAATGTGATTTAGTATTTAACAAAGAGGATGTTTATCTTAAGTATAATTAAGATTTTGATAATTCAAGAAATAAATTAAAGATTAAAGAGCAATTAATTAATTAAAATTGATTAAGTGATCAGGAATAATCACTTGTAATTAATTAAGAATAATTAATTAAATGGTAATTAATTAATGGTTGATTAATTTATTAATGAATTAATTAAGGGAAATGAATTAAAGGATAATTGAATAATTAAAAGTTAATAATTAAAGGTTGATTAATTTAATTAATAAATGATTAAAGAACAATTAATCAAATGATTTGAAATTAATTAATTAACCATGATCGATGACTCATCTGATTTAAATTAATCAGATAATTAATTGAGCTTACTTACAGATGGTTGAATTCTATTGATTGTCAAACTGTTTGATATTTCTGATATGTCATGCTTTGTGCTATGAATTGTTTCGTGTGACCTGTGATGAATGCAATTTATTTATCTATGATAAATTTATATTATCTATCTGTGTATTTGTGGATGAACGATAAGCGTTATAGATTATATCGCTTATCAATATCGATGTGCTTAAATATGTGATGTGACGATTTATGGTGTTGCACTATTGTGTAAAACCCCTGGACTACACCATACACACACAAATATGGATTGCACGAGGAAATTGGCTAAGTCACAGATTTTTAACAATTTTAAAGATTGAATTCTTGAATTCAAAACAGCTTTGAAATTGGAATTGAAAGCTTTTGAAAATGAGTTTCAGAAATAAAAGTTAATTTAAATAACTTAATAAAACTTGAAATTTAAATAATTTGATTTAAATTTGAATTCAATGATTTGAAAATTATGGTCTAAAAAGATTATACAAGATATAAAGGTGTTTATACGGGTTTTTAACCATTTAAAAAGTATGGTTTTGGAAATTTAAATTTAAATCCAAGTTTTATACTTGAATGGCTTTAACTTATGTAAATTGTAATCAGTTTTTCCCAAAATGAAAAACTATTTTTTTTCAAATAATATAGCTTTCATAAAAAGAAAGGATTTCCAATTTGTATTGAAAGATTTCAAGTTTGAAATGAAATTGTAAATAGCTTGGAAAGACTATGAATTAACCTTTGTGAAGACGATTAAATATTGTTTTGAAATCAAAGAGAATTTTGAATGGTGTATCTTTTATATACAAGATTTGAATTGGAAAGGGTTTGAAAGTTATGAACTAAATCTTTAATTAAAAGATTGGATGAGTTAATCCAATTTGAAATGGAAATTGTTTTGAAATCCGTGAATGGATCTTTATGAAACTGGGTGAACCTTGTGAAATGAATCCTTTTGTTAAAAGATTTAAAATGGTAATTTGTTTAAACCATTTGAAAGGAAAGTTGGATAATAAGTTATGACTTAACTGAAATCCCATTATCCATATGTTTTTAAATATTACGCTCATTATTCGGTTTAGCCGGGAGAGGACCTTGTGTCATATAACCTATTCCGAATAATGATACATCAATATGAATAGCATTTGAAGACCGGTGGTGAAGACCGGTTATTTTCGAAAACGAAAGGATAACCCGTCGATTGTCTCTGCACTGAGTCGCGCCGGTATAGAGATTTCCTAAGTGATGGGAAGTCCGATCGGGATTGTGAACACCCGGATTGCAAGGGCTTCTTTGGAAGTGCCTTCGGTTCTGTTCGAACTCAGAACAGACTTTTATGGTTGATGTCTGACACTACACCTTGTGATATAAAGCTGTTTTCTTTCAAATACATATCTGTTGGTGGCGGAGAATTTATTCTGTTAGCTTAACATCCTTCTCTGAGACGTACGAGCTTAGAGGTTATGTAGTTGAAGGTTATCGGTGATATACTCCCAATTTGGTAGTGTGGAATGCTGAATGCTGCTATGTGTTGATGATCATTTGTTGATCATTTGCGATCAAAGCATGGCTTTGGTATAAAGCGTAGCTTTGTGGACGAGACTGCATCAGGACCTCACACCCCGAAAATGGTCAAAACAGGAAAGATGCGACAAGGTTATGAGCGTCGTGCGCTTTATGGTGTATCATTCCCTTTTGGAAAAGGGTGGTATCATGGTATAGAGCCCAGATGCTTACTCATGTGGATACTGCAGATCTATTACTTTGTGATTGCTTTGTGGTTGTTGGTTGAGAGGAGCCTCGGATAAAGGTCCCAAAGGATCGGGGGATGGCATGCTCGAGTAGTAGTTACCTAGTTACAGAGGTAACCTATAACGCCTCACCCCGAGACCCACCTTAGCAAAGAGAATTAACAAGTAATTCCGTCTACTAAAGCGGAGAATAGGGCTGGTTAAGGGCGACCATCTATAATTTTGTCTTAAACATCCATTGAATACATCGATAAAGGCAATATAATTTTTCAACTAAAGTGGATCGACATACCCAGTAAATGCTTAATCCAAAACTATAGGTGGCTAACGGATCTATCAGAACAAAATACAATAAATGAATGTAAATCACATCACAGAACAGTAACCAACATCATATATATACATATACACTGATACACGTTCAGTACAATACAATATGAATACAATAAAGGTGGTACACGACCACACCATATACATCGAATCAAATGTAAAAACATCAGAGTATGCGGAAGAAATAAACCACTCAAGAGAAAGAAGAGCTGTTATCCAACATCAACTTCAAGCTAAGCCCAATAGATGATACCTGAAACAACTCAGTCTGGCTCGAGTGAAAACACACGGGTCAGGCTAGCTAAAATCATCAGTTAAACAGAATAATCGATAAGGATAATTAGATGAAAGCTATGGTATCATTTTTCATAAAGGATGCCATGCCCTAAACATGGTTTCAACATCATAAGAAAGGACAACATCTCTTCTTGGATGGTAGGAGAGACAATGAGGATAAAGTCATACTTAAGTGGCATAACAGACACTTAAGCAAATAGAACATCGCCGAGCAAAATTTTAAAGATAAGATTCAATAAACATCGCTTTCGCCTCATATCATCATCGGTATAAAAAAATATGGATAATGACTTCAAATGAATCAATTATCTTCTTAGAAGTGCTCGTCAATATAACAATACATCAAAGGTACATATCCTTTATACATAAAATAAAATGCATATGGATGTGCCTCATCTTATAGGCGCATCCCAATGATCATTCAAGGAAATATAAAACCCCATCATAAAAGAAGCATTATACTTATTCATACCTTATCTCATTGATATGAATATAGATACATCTCAAATCCATCACTAAAACTCATCATAAAGGATTCTTTATAATCATTTATACCTAATCTCATTGGTATAAATTTATAAATACATCTCAGCTCCATCTTAATATCAAGTAGTCTATAAAATCGTCAAATCATCGATCCATAATGCAAATAATGGTATAAATATTAATATATCTTAAATCTATTATCAAAACTCATCATAAAAGCATTACCATAATTTATCTTGATAGAGCCCAAAAAGAATCCAAACCATCATATTCGAAATCACAAATAAAACCATGTATGTCAATAAGCCTTTTTCTTACATAAGGCTATACTAAAGCATCACCATCAAAATAGTGAAATCGAAACACCTAAAACCTCATGGAAAACAGCACGTGCATTTACATCTTGACTAGTACTACCATTATTTGGTACCATTCATCGTGATGACTTGGGGTCACATAACATCATAACATCATGATCATATTGATTGACTATAGTCGGAAGCATCTTGATGACACCCAGTCGCAAAAAAAAACCCGAGTAATAAGATCGTGATGATTGGAGTCGAGTAATAACATCATGAACATCATGATGACTCCAATCGAGTACTCGGTCTGTAGTACTAGTAAACATCGTGAATGTGTCTCAATTTCTCGGATAGGAATCCAATAGGTGTCAACGTACGTCCCATACCATACGTTCGCCCCTAATGGTTTACTAGCCGTTAGTTGGTACCACACTAGGAAAAAATCATAAATATCAAGAAAATATACTCGACCTCGTCTCATTGGCGAGTAAATACAATACTATGCTCATCTTATCTCATTGACGAGTACTCGGGGCATCGTGACCTGTCTCTTCTCATCGACAAGTAAAAACTATCATAATACATCTCAACATCGTAAAATCATCATAAAGAAGCTTACATTATCTCATTGGCAAGTAAAAAATAACATCTAGATGGTTATTTATAACCATAATCCCAAATAGGAATTTCTAGCTCTCAATTCATCTCATTTCATCGGCGATTAAGAAACACATCTTAAAATGGTCCTTCATCGAATATACTCCTAAATTGGAGTTCTCGGACCATATAATCAACCCAAAATTTAATAACATCTTAAATCATCTTAAATAGTTCATCGAAAGGGTTTCCATCGTGTAAGTCTGATATTAAGCGATAAAGCAAATCCAGGTGTCCCATACCACATGTTATACTTTACTGTTTAATTGTCCTTCTTATACATATGAAATTCATAAAAATAAGTAATTTTATTTATAAAATAATTTTATTAGAGAAATAGAAATTTAAAACGATTTTACGAAAACGATTATTAAAACCAAAATTTGAAATTCCTTTATTATAAGAAATAAATCAATCTTTATTTAGAAAAATAGTACTATGTAATAATAATTTGAAATGTCCATGTATTTCAAAAATGGTTTGGTGAAAACCATTCTCGAAAGCAATGAAAACTTAAAGGGATATCTCAAAACCGATAACTTGAATTCAATACGAATTCAATTCAAATTTAACCCAAAATCAATTCAAATTCCATTTAAATTTGAATTTCAAAATTTTCAAATATAGCTAGCCTACTGGTAGGCATCATACCTCTCAAAATATCTCAAAAACATCATCAAAACCGAAGAGAATGAGAGCAAAAACGAGCAAATACAATCTAAGGTCAACGATTGTTGTTGCTGTCATTTTGCTCTCAGGACAGCAACATACAACCATAATTATGACCAAGCAAACTTCAAAATTCTAGAAAATACAATGAATAAAACATGTAGCACATGACCTAAGCTTTCCAAAATATCCAAAATTATCAAATTTGGTTAAGAAACGAATAAGTTATGGTCAAATTCGTTTCGGTTTCAAACACAGAGAAAATATTGATTTTGCTCTCGGGTTAGCAGTAGAAATATTAGATTTTGACATAGCTAACCTGAAAATTATTGAAAACTCAAAACATGAAAGTTGTAACACATGATTTATTCTTTCAATAGCATCTAAAATTATCAAAATCGGTTAAAAAAACGAAAATGTTATGGCCAATTTCGTTTCAGCTTCAAGGACGGAGCAAATATTGGTTTTGCTCTCGGGATAACAGTACAAAAATTTGATTTTGACATATCTAACCACAAAATTACAGAAAACTCAATACACGAAAGTTGTAGAACATGATTTAAGCTTTCTGAAACATCCAAAATTATCAAAATCGGTTAAGAAACGATGAGTTATGGCAAAAATAATTTCTCAGACTTGTGATTGTTGTTGCTGTCATTTTCTCTCGAGATAATAACAAACAAGTACGATTTTGATCAAGAAAACTTCAAAATTTTAAAAAACTCAAAACATAAAACTTGTAGCCCTTTGTCTGCGCTTTCCAGAACATCCAAAATTATGAAATTTGGAAAAAAAATGAAAAAGATATGGCCAAAACAATGTGGCAACAGAAAACAGAAAATAACAAAGACGAAACGTAACGTTATTAATACGAAAATTCAACTCAAAACCTTGTTTTGGCTATCATTTGTAAGCTTTTACACTTATCTATTGATTTTCAGTGAATAAGTAAGGATTTGCAAGCAAGGTTGAGCCTTTAGCATAAGATTGGAGCCCTAAACGCCTGAAAATAGAAAAAAACAATACATGCAAAGAAGAAGTTGATCAAAACAAAATTTACAGTAAATAATTCTAGGGTTTTAAATGGATTCTAAGATAGAATAGGTTGGAGATTACATTCCTTTATGATTCTAACTTGAATTAGGCTTTTAAATTTGCAAAGATTGAGCTTGGAAGATTAAATTTTGAAGAGGGTAGCCATTGTTTTGTACTTTGAAGCTTTTCCTTTTCTTACTTAGGTTTTACTGTAATGAGTTTTGGGAGAAAAGGAACGTATTTCATCAGAAAACTCTAGAATTTGGGTTATTGGATGTTTACTATACTCAATTAGTCCATTCTCATACTTAGAAAATTATTTAGGCTAATATACATAGGTTTTAAACCATTTTTAACATAACTTTCTCATATTAACTTCTTTTTACATGAGACAAAATGCATTCTTTATATTTTAACAAGGTAAACATGATTAACACAATAATTTTTTTTACACTTAAAAATATTATTTTCCCAATAAACTGTTAATTTACACAATATTTGACAATATTGTTATTTTAAGACCAAAAACCACAGTTTTAAACAATCTGAGTCAAATAAAAATTATTTCTTAACTCAAATAAGTGTATTAAATGTTTTAACACTTTATAAAATATTACAACACTATTTTCAATCATTAATACACTTTGAAAAATTCATTTTTTTCTCATTTGCCCTTTTTATTCACTATAAAAGGCTATTATTGGAATAAAATTCCATTACTTCCCATTTTGACCCAACAAATAACTAACATCATTTATTTTCAACCCAATTTCACAAATAAATATTCTATGCTTATTTTCACTCATTTATATTTATTCCAACCATCAATATTTTGAAATAACATCTTATGAAATAAATTAACTCACATAAATTAAAAACCCAAGTTTTATTCATCAAAACATTGTTTATATAAAATAAACAATATTAACTCACATTTCATTCCTCCAATTCGTTTATAATCACAATATTAAATTATTATTTGCATTATAATTAAATATTAATGGTAATCTCCAAAATCCAAGTTGTTACATAACCCGACCTTGTATTGACAGAGATCCGATTAGGTTCTCGAGACGTCCCGCCAGAGGCGTACCCATGGACAGTGGAAAGTTCCTTAGCCTGACCATTTGTTGGAAATCCAAAAAAGCAATACGCGTCTTGTAAGGTATTAGTTGTATAACCTGCCATGGAATGTGGCAGTAACCTACTATTGAACATGGTAGCTATAGTAGGCATAAGTGCGAAATGCCAATGCTGGCTAAGATTAATATTGTACTTTCAAAATATTTTCTGCACTATGCACTAACAATAATATCAAAGGATTTTGCGTATCAAGCATGTTTGACTATCATAAGGAGAAATCTCCTCCAATTCTGCATTTGCATTGTGTGTGTGGCGGGAGGCCTTATGGTAGTTTCATTTTCCAAAAAGCATTGCGGATTTATTTTAAATTCTTTTGTTACTCATACCAGTCCCATGACTGACCTGGAGTTTATTGTTCCTTTCCTAAACTCTGGGTGCCCACAATTTTCCTACACGGGCAGTCTATAGTTGTTTTTTTCAAATAGTCAGGTTCAGTAGATTATCTGGAGCTAGTTCAGTCTTTGGATCAGGATTCCACTTGCTTGTCTTTATGCATCGCTGTTGGGAGTTTGAGCTATTTCTGGATTGGTGCCTTGGAGATGGAGATTACCGATATTGGAGTTCTCTTTTGAAGACTACTTTCTCTATTGGAGATATTATTCCGTTGCTGGTGTTATCTTTTCTTTCCGCTGCTATTGTCTCGTATCATATCTCTGATGTATATTGATATTCATTGTATCATCATTGTATCTGATATTGTATCAAATGTTGTATATTGATATATTCGTTTTCTTCCGCTTTGTTGTTATTACTTAATGTGTTATAAGCTCCGGCGAATTAGATTAGACGTTTGGATCTGCGGCATTTGAATACGAGTGTCATATTCAGTGCCGATTTTCGAAGGTCGAGTCCGGGTCGTCACATTTGGTATCAGAGATGAAGGTTAAAACTTTAGCTCAGGAGTATAACACATTAAGTAGCTCATTAGAGATAGGGTGCAGTAAACCCTAGAATGAGTATCCTTAAGATATCTGTCTGTATGCCTCAGTAAATTCTCTTACTATCCACTGATAGTGAGTATGAGTGCAAGAAGAGGATGAGATAGGGGACAGGGAAGTACCATTACAAATGGTCAATACCCTACGACAGTGGAAACAACTTTCTCTATCAATCTCCTGTGATTCGGTTTCGATTCTTTGATTGGCTTTGTGGTAGCTCGAGGGAGAAGCTTTGGTGTGATGGTGGCCTTACGAATCGTGTAGATAAGTTTCTATTTCGTATTCTCTTCGTTAAATTTCTATCAACTTTTCGTTTTTAACTTCAGTGAATTTGAAATTCTATTTGAAATAAATTGGTAAATTAAATATAAAGTTGAATATGAAGATTTGTATCGATAAAAAAATTTCGATTAAACCAAATTTGAAATTCTATTGTAATTTCTTGTGAATATCAAAGTCCGAAGAGGGACAAGTTATATATACTTTGGGGTATTCCGACTTGAGTTTGGAATCCATATTTAGTATTTGAGAGTTATGGAAAATTAAATCCATTTATCTATTGTTTGGGTCTTGATATATTCTACGAATGGTTAGTTATTCCTTCGGACTAACCAGTGCCTTGCATATTTCGTAGATTTAATGACCCGAGTATCCTGTGTAGTATTGGATGAGTTAGTTCTCATATTGGTGATATTCTGATTTGGTGAGCCAAATACAGAATAGAGATCTAGTTTGACCTAGAAAACTATTTCTCTATCTTTGTGTATCTATCTTTGTTATTTCCGTGCCTGCAAATTTCGAGGACGAAATTTTTTAAGGGGGAATTTGTAACGATTCCAATTTTGAATTAAATTTAAATTAATAGTTAATATAAATTTTGGAATTAATTTGAATTTGAAATATATATATATGCATATGGATATATGAGTAAATTTGAATATGACTTTGGAATTTGAATTTGAATATTGAACTTGTATTTAAAATTTAAGTAAATGACTTAGAAAAAAAGATTTGGGTTTAAGAATGTTATTTATGTAAATTAATTAATGGGTAGTTAGTTTTAAAAGCATTTTCTTTTAAATAATATGTATATGAATAATGCAAGGCAAATACAATATCTATGTACATATAAAATAAAATAAAAAAGTATGCAAGATAATAAAACAAAAGAATGCAAATGTAAAATAAGACACAAGAAAAGGAAAAAAAATATACTACAAAAATATTAAAAATAAATATATACGAAGGCATACAAGGTATTAAGTATTGAAGTTAGAAATAAATATTTAAGCTAGAAACAGAAACAAATATGTACATATTCAAGTATGTAGGCTTGCAAAGAAAGACAGTAATATATATTCAGGTATGAACAAGCTAATTAAGATAAGTATGAAGTGTGTAACAAGACAACAACAATTAATACAAGTATCTTTAGCCACCAAAATATAGATTACATCAGCCACCAAAGTAGAAAAATCTTTAGTCAAACAAAGAGCAGGAAATTTTTTTCTGATCCTATATTGTGCTAAAAAGAAAACAATATAATTACCCTGTAAACTTCTTTCCTATATATCAACTTTCTCATTACAGTTCGTTCATCAAAAGCTGAGAAAATCTGAAGTAAATACCATCTAAAAACTCAAACAAAAATTCAATTTAAAAAAACAACCTAGCTCAACACAAATCAATTCAAACCCGAGATCAAGAAGGAGACTTCAGCTAGCAGCTCAAAAGCTTGTTTCAAATAACAGTTTCAAAGCCTGTTTCAAAAAAAAGGGAAACTCTGTTCATTCTTCTGGAATCTAATGTGAGTAACATCACCTTTTTAAAACTTAAGTCTCTGAATTAGTTGCTTATGAATATCTGGAAATGTGTATATATGTGAATGGGTGAATCTGTGTATGCCTGTGATACCTCTGTTCCTGTTTTTTTTGTTAAAACCCAGATTTGCAAATAAATCTTTATCTGTTAATCTAATAACTATTAGAACTTAAAATACAAACAAAGATTGTTTGTTTGTTCATGAATTAAGCTTTAAAAATTTATTTCAGTTAAAACAACTTGTAAATACCTCTGGAAAACAAGACAACTGAGCAAAACTTTAAATTGGTCAAAATACAAATATTTTAAATTACGAATTCAGGTGTGTCAACTGAATTCTCATACTTAATCGTGAATTTTAAAGCAAGAATCATAATTTTTAGATGGGGGGTTAAAGAGCAGTTTGCGTTTGTTCAAATTTTATAGTTTTGGGAATTTCTGATGATCTACTGATGTATGGAGGTCGGAATCGTGTTTGGAGGTGTTGGAGTAATCGGTGGTTGTAGGAAAAATAGTAGACGGGTTTACAGGTGGACGTGGAAGCGGCGGTGAAGAATTCTAGTTCGTAAACCTAATTTTCTCGAGACTGAGAAATTTGTTTCGTTCATCGTCTGTGATCGATCGAGTGCGACGTGGTTCTGGGGGATGGAAGAGGGGAGGTTGACGAGTAGTTGGCCAGAGTTTCAGGAGTTCTGATGGTCGAGGTTGCGGACGCGATGTGTTTCCAGGTTTTGGAGGAGTTTCAGCTTCTTTTGTTTCCAGGTTTGGGTTTTAACTCGAATTCGATTTCGAGGGGATGATGGAGTTTCTGATGGTCGGAGAGTGGAGCATGGAGGATCATCGACTTGTTCGACGATGCAGCGTCGATTGGAGGTGGACGGCGGCGATGTGCATATGCACGGTGCATAAATTCTGGTGATGTTGTTTTTGGTTGGAGCAGGAGATGGATACTCGAGTTTTTCTCGAGTTATTTCGTGATTTGCTCGAAATTGGGTAGGGTTTGACTCGAAGTCGTTTTTGTCTGGCTCAAGTAAATTATTTTTTACAGGTTTTGTTTAGAACCTGACAGTGTTTAAGTTTCTAAACTTAAACTAAATTTAAAAGTGTAAAGCAAATTTAAAACAAAGGTTTTGAAACAAGTTTAAAATCTGAATTCAAAATGAATTTGAATTCCAGTTTTTTTGAAATAAGTTTTATAAAAAAATGAAATTATTTTATTCCTTTATAAATTCTTTAAATTAAATGTCTTTCAAAACCTTAATTAAGAAATTGTTTGATTGTTAAATTAAGTATGTTAAATATTTAAAGATATTTTAAATCTAATTATTTTATAAATAAAGTTAAATTATAATTAAAGGTTAAGATTTTAGAAATGTGATTTAGTATTTAACAAAGAGGATGTTTATCTTAAGTATAATTAAGATTTTGATAATTCATGAAATAAATTAAAGATTAAAAAGCAGCTAATTAATTAAAGTTGATTAAGTGATTAGGAATAATCACTTATTGTAATTAATTAAGAATGATTAATTAAATGGTAATTAATTAAGGGTTGATTAATTTATTAATGAATTAATTTAGGGAAATGAATTAAAGGATAATTGAATAATTAAAAGTTAATAATTAAAGGTTGATTAATTTAATTAAAAAATGATTAAAGGACAATTAATCAAATGATTTGAAATTAATTAATTAACCATGATCGATGACTCATCTGATTTAAATTAATCAGATAATTAATTGAGCTTACTTATGGATGGTTGAATTCTATTGATTGTCAAACTGTTTGATATTTCTGATATGTTATGCTTTGTGCTATGAATTGTTTCGGTGTGAACTGTGATGAATGTAATTTATTTATCTATGATAAATTTATATTATCTATCTGTGTATCTGTGGATGAACGATAAGCGTTATAGATTATACCGCTTATCAATATCGATGTGCTTAAATATGTGATGTGATGGTTTATGATGTTGCACTATTGTGTAAAACCCCTGGACTACACCATACACACACAAATATGGATTGCACGAGGAAATTGGCTAAGTCACAGATTTTTAACAATTTTAAAGATTGAATTCTTGAATCCAAAACAGCTTTGAAATTGGAATTGAAAGCTTTTGAAAATGAGTTTCAGAAATAAAAGTTATTTTAAATAACTTAATAAAACTTGAAATTTAAATAATTTGATTTAAATTTGAATTCAATATTTGAAATTGAATTCAATGTTTTGGAAATTATGGTCTAAAAAGATTATACAAGCTATAAAGGTGTTTATACGGGTTTTTAACCATTTAAAAAGTATGGTTTTGGAAATTTAAATTTAAATCCAAGTTTTATACTTGAATGGCTTTAACTTATGTAAATTGTAATCAGTTTTTCCAAAACGAAAAACTATTTGTTTCAAATAATATAGCTTCCATAAAAAGAAAGGATTTCCAATTTGTATTGAAAGATTTCAAGTTTGAAATGAAATTGTAAATAGTTTGGAAAGACTATGAATTAACCTTTGTGAAGGCGATTAAACCTTGTTTTGAAATCAAAGAGAATTTTGAATGGTGTATCTTTTATATACAGGATTTGAATTGGAAGGGTTTGGAAGTTATGAATTAAATCTTTAACTGAAAGATTGGATGAGTTAATCAAATTTGAAATGGAAATTGTTTTGAAATCCATGAATGGATCTTTGTGAAACTGGGTGAACTTTGTGAAATGAATCCTTTTGTTTAAAATATTTAAAATGGTAATTTGTTTAAACCATTTGAAAGGAAAGTTTGGATAATAAGTTATGACTTAACTGAAATCCCATTATCCATATGTTTTTAAATATTACGCTTATTATTCGGTTTACCTGGGAGAGGACCTTGTGTCATATAACCCATTCCGAATAATGATACATCGATGTGGATAGCATTTGAAGACCGGTGGTGAAGACCGGGTATTTTCGAAAACGAAAGGATAACCCGTCGATTGTCTCTACACCGAGTCGCGCCGGTATAGAGATTTCCTAAGTGATGGGAAGTCCGATTGGGATTGTGAATACCCGGATTGCAATGGCTTCTTTGGAAGTGCCTTCGGTTCTGTTCGAACCTGGAACAGACTTGTATGGTTGTATGTCTGACAGTACACCTTGAGATATAAAGCTGATTTCTTTCAAATACATATCTGTTGGTCGCGGAGAATTTATTCTCTTAGCTTAACACCCTTCTCTGAGACGTACGAGCTCAGAGGTTATGTAGTTGAAGGTCATCGGTGATATACTCCCAATTTGGTAGTGTGGCATGCTGAGTGCTACTGTGTGTTGATGATCATTTGTTGATCATTTGTGATCAAAGCATTGATTTCGTATAAAGCGTAGCTTTGTGGACGAGACTGCATCAGGACTCACACCCCAGAAATGGTCAAAACAGGAAAGATGCGGCAAGGTTATGAGGGTCGCGCCCTTTAGGGTGTGTCATTCCCTTCTGGAAAAGGGTGGTATCATGGTATGGAGCCCAGATGCTTACTTATGTGGATACTGCAGATCTATTACTTTGTGATTGCTTTGTGGTTGTTGGTTGAGAGGAGCCTCGGATAAAGGTCCCAAAGAACTAGGGGATGGCATGCTCGAGTAGTAGTTACCTAGTTACAGAGGTAACCCGGCCTTGTGCTGGCAGAGATCCGGTTAGGTTCTCAGGACGTCCCGCCAGAGGCGTACCCATGGACAGTGGGAAGTTCCTTAGCCTGACCATTTGTTGGAAATCCAAACAAAACAATACGCGCCCTGTACGGTATTAGTTGTATAACCTGTCATGGAATGTGGCGGTAACCTACTATTGAACATGGTAGCTATAGTAGGCATAAGTGCCATATGCCTATATTGGCTAAGATTAATATTATACTTTCGAAATATTTTCTGCACTATGCGCTAATAATAATATCAAAGGATTTTGCGTATCAAGCATGTTTGACTATCATAAGGAGAAATCTCCTCCAATTCTGTGTTTGCATTGTGTGTGTGGCGGGAGGCCTTATGGTAGTTTCATTTTCCAAAAAGCATTGCGCATTTATTTTAAATTCTTTTGTTGTTTGTTTTAAAAAGTAAACTATTTTGTTACTCATACCAGTCCCATGACTGACTTGGAGTTTATTGTTCCTTTCCTAAACTCTGGGTGCCCACAATTTTCCTACACGGACAGTCTAGAGTTGTTTTTTTTCAGATTGTCAGGTTTAGTAGATTATATGGAGCTAGTTCAGTCTTTGGATCAGGACTGCACTTGCTTATCTTTGTGCATCGCTATTGGGAGTTCGAGCTATTTATGGATTGGTGCCTTGGAGATGGAGATTACCGATACTGGAGTTCTCTTTTGAAGACTACTTTCTCTATTGGAGATATTGTTCTGCTGCTGTGTTATCTTTTCTTTCCGCTGCTATTGTCTCATATCATATCTCTGATGTATATTGATATTCATTGTATCATCATTGTATCTGATATTGTATCAAATGTTGTATATTGATATATTCGTTTTCTTCTGCTGTGTTGTTATTACTTAATGTGTTATAGGCTCTGGCGAATCAAATTCGACGTTTGAATCTGCGGCATTTGAATACGAGTGTCTTATTCAGTGCCGATTTTCGAAGGTAGAGTCCGGATCGTCACATCAAAGGCTTCCTCAATCCATATACAAATTTTTGATTCTTATGCAATGGTGTGTGGATAAGCTCCAATCCGTACTTGGATAAGGGCTCGAATGTAGCCACATACTCTAAAACTGAGGAGCTTCCCTACTTCAAGTCAATGAATCTTCAGGACAAGATTGCCTTCTCCACCTCTGGCATGGACTTTAACTCAAACAGGGCTCTGAGCTCCTCCTAAGTCAACTCTTCCTCAACTATCTTTGACACTAGCAAGTTGTACCAATCCAAAGCTATCTCCTATAGCTGAATCGATGCCACCAGAACTCTATGAACACTTGACAACTCCATGCGAATAAAGACCTACTTGCATGTCTTCAACCAAGCCTGAACTCCTATGACTCCTTCGGTGCCAGCAAACTGCTTCCCTCCAAGGTGAACAAAATCAATACACATGCAAGCGAAGATGAACGGTGGATGGGAGGGTGAGTAGGTGCTGCACCAGGAGTCTGAACTGCTCGAACAAACTCCAAAACCTACTCAGAAGCAAGAATACCCCCTCCCATTCGGGAATACTAGACAACCCTGAGTCAAAATGAGTATTCCTACCTCTAGCCATATCTCACTCCTGCCACACATGATATATAATATCATTACTATAATACAGAAATGATATAAATACGTTCCCATAACATCCCTTATTACTATATATTCTATCACTGGAAAGAGGTAGCATTTACCCTGCACACCCTAGGGATGGGACTTTAAGTTTGTTTAGGCCAAGATTCAAGTTTATCATAACCTATATTGTTCCGAACCTTACTCTGAAACCAACTGTAATGCCCCACCTTTATGCCCTCATCAACAAAGGATGTTGATAAGTAATATTGTCTGCTAATATGGAGAATGAAGCTGTTTAGGAGCAACCATTCATAATATTAATTTGGCAAGTATTGAATACATAAAATTATATGAATGTATTCTTTTTATGAAGAGGAATTCAACGTATATGATCCAAGCACAAAATAGTAATATAGTGGGTTATTATGACACAGAATCACAGATTGCATCAATAAATATAATACATGACATATCATATAACATAAAGCAAGTCAGCTAAGAAGTGAACTAGATCCACATAAATCCATATACATAAGGACCAAGGTACATCACTAAGTACAAAATAAGGCTACATCTCTAATAATACACATCTATACGTAAGTGAACATCTCAAAATGAACTAAGGGCATATATAGATAACTAGCATAAACTTCAACCAAAGCTAGCCCAAGTCCAAAGCCAAAAGTCTCTGCTACCTATCAAGCGTCGGTCTGACCTGAACATTAAAATAACACCTAGGTCAGTTTGTCTCTAATTATCACAAAAGGTTAGCCCATAATAATAATAGACTATATAAACATCAAGGATAAAATATCAAATATTGTACACTTCACTAATCTACTTAATACTTCATATAAAACTTCAGGACTTAAGGTTAAGTTACACTCATTCAAACAAAACATCAAAGTGATATCAACCATTAGTTAAAGCATAGAAATTCAAAACCATAAATGCAAGCAAATGAAAAGCACTTCGCAAATCAATAATTGTAACAACCTTAGTTGGAGATTACAGATGAAATTAAATTATGATGAAAATTATAATTTAATATCGAGTTTAATGAATAAAGTAAGAAGTGTTAAGATGATTTATAATTTTTATTCTACATAAGCAATATTTGAGGAATTAATTTAATGTGATTTAAAATTATCTCATGTAGGATTTATTTCAACAAATGCTGGCTTGAAATAAATATAAGTTGAATGGATATAAGCTTAGGAAAAATTTAATTAAGACTTGGGTGGATAACAAATGATGATAAGTAATTTTTGAGATAAAAATTTATAGTATGGGAATTTTATTCCATAATACTCTTTATATTGTAAAATAAAAAGAAATGAGTTGGAATAAATATTTTTAGGGCATAATAATGATTGGAAAGGATGTTTTAGTATTTTGAAAGTGCTAAAACATTTTATCATGCTATTCGTCAAAACGAGTAAAACGCAATTCGTTTCACTCAAATTGGAATTAAAATGCAAAAGTTATGTTAAAATTAGTAAAACAAAAATCTAAATTTTCACTAAGTAAATAAATGGGCCTAATTATCTAACCCATACCCATTAGTCCTAACGAGAAACATCTGGAGGAAAAGGTACATTCTTCTTCTCTAATTGTATACAGCTTCTTCTCAAAACTTCTGAAACATAAATCCATGGCCGCCTCTTTTTTGTAATTCAATTACAAACATATTTTTGGTGAAATTCAGAATATATTCAAGATAAAAACCTAAGAGAAGGTAATCTCCTACCTCAATAATCCCTAATTCATGAAAAATCTCAGGTTCAGTTACTGTAAGTTTTGTTTTGATGATTTTTCTTCTTGCATGTTCTTGTTTCAGCTTCTACAGGTCCTCCTAGCTCCAATCCTTGCTGAAAGTCTCCATTTTGCAACCAAAATCATCATCTTTTGCCGCTAATAGTAAGTGAAAACTTGCAGAAAACCGTAAGCAATAAAATACTTCGTTGTGTAAAAGTTTGGTATTGTGATGTTTTGTTTTTGATCTTTTTGATATGTTTATCCGGCTGAAATAGTGCCAATTTCATTTGCCCATATCAGGTTCATCCGGAGTCGGATTGGTGTCAAACTTGTTCAGTTTGTAGTACAATCCTTAAAGTTCATTCCTGCAAAATATTATCGAGTACCGAGTCCGTTTGGAGCTCCTTGTTTGTTGTCAAAATTGCAAAACCGAGAGGGTATTTACACAAAAAATAATAATAGTGCTCTATTGACTGAATAGTATTTTTGGCATAACTTTTTTGTTTCAAATCAGAATTTAAAAAATTTAGATGTTCCGAAATCCTTGTGAAATATGCCACAACTTTTATATTTTCGATTTTGAATGATTTTGAAGTGTACATAGTGAAAAATTGACTTTTTCATCACTGGCTTGTGTTGATAGCCAGTGCACATAATTTTTTTTCTAGGTAGTATTTTGATCATAATTATCTAACCCATATCCATTAGTCCTAACGAGAAACATCTGGAGGAAAAGGTACATTCTTCTTCTCTAATTGTATACAGCTTCTTCTCAAAACTTCTGAAACATAAATCCATGGCTGCCTCTTTTTTGTAATTCAATTATAAACATATTTTTGGTGAAATTCAGAATATATTCAAGATAAAAACCTAAGAGAAGGTAATCTCTTACCTCAGTAATCCCTAATTCATGAAAAATCTCAGGTTCAGTTACTGTAAGTTCTGTTTTGATGATTTTTCTTCTTGCATGTTCTTGTTTCAGCTTCTACAGGTCCTCCTAGCTCCAATCCTCGCTGAAAGTTTCCATTTTGCAACCAAAATCATCATATTTTGCCGCTAATAGTAAGTGAAAACTTGCAGAAAACCGTAAGCAAATAAAATACTTCGCAGTGTAAAAGTTTGGTACTGTGATGTTATGTTTTTGATTTTTTTGATATGTTTATCCGGCTGAAATAGTGCCAAATTCATTTGCCCATATCTTGTTCATCCGAAGTCGAACCACTGGCACACTTGTTTAGTTTGTAGTGCATATGTTAGAGTTCATTCTTGCAAAATATTATCGAGTTTCGAGTCTGTTTGGACCTCCTTGTTTGCTGTCAAACTTGCAAAACCGAGAGGGTATTTGCACAGAAAATAATAATAGTGTTCTATCGGCTGAATAGTATTTCTGGCATAACTTTTGCGTTTCAAATCGGAATTTAAAATTTTTAGATGTTCTTAAATCCATGTGAAATATACCACAACTTTAATGTTTTCGGTTTTGAATGATTTTGAAGTTCACATAGTGAAAAATTAACTTTTTCATCACTGACCTGTGTTGATAGCCAGTGCACATAATTTTTTTTCTAAGTAGTATTTTGATCATATCTTTTACGTCACTAATCGAGATCTTGAAATCCAAGATGTTATGGAATCCTTTGGAAATATTCTACAACTTTTTTTAAAATTTTGTATGATTTCGTTGTTTACATGGTGGAAAATTGATGTTTTAACTGCTGACCGTCATTGACAGCCACAATATTTATATATTTGTCTGATTTCGACAATTTCATTTGTATTCTTTTGCAAAAAATTTATATATGAAATTTGATGCTAATATTTGATCATTCTATCCAACAATGGACTAGTCAAGTTAGGATGAGATTTGAATTTAAATTTAATTTAAATTCGATTTAAATTTGAATATCAGTTTTTGCCGATTAAATTGCAAATTGATGTTTTCTTGAGTTTTAAAAAAAATCAATAAATTCCATAAAATCTTATAAAATCATGGTTTGTGTAATAAATGTTTTTATACATTTTTAAAGGTTTTTAAACAATTATTCTTTATTTTCTAGGCTTTCAAAAAATCATTAAAAAAATTTAAATGATGAGTTTTCTCTCGAAATTCTTTAGATAAATTTCTAGAAATTGTTTTAAAAACCCGTTTTCTCTAGTAAAATCTTTTATTAATAAATTTTTTTATTTTAATCACTTTGATGCTATTCAGACGTATAAGGAAGTAAATTAAACGGTTTAGTAAAATTACAAGGTATGAGACTCGTGAGTTTACTTTATCGGTTAATTTCAGACTTGTACGATCGAGGGTTTCTGACACATTCTAGAAGGACTACCAGTACTTTGAGTCCCGATCGGGTCAAGCAATATTTGGCTCGATCACTGTGATGGCGGGGGCTCAACGGACACCGATTGGAGTGCAGACTCCAATCACTATGATGGCGGGTGTTTGGGATGGATATAGATGACGTCATAGACCGGAACAATTCGATGTGAGGACTCCGGTCAATAGATGGATATGCTACCATAATGATGGTAGTACTGGTAAGTAGCACGTGCAGCATTGCTTCGGCATGCGGGATCTGGCCAATCCATGGTTTCTTTTGATGATTCATGATGATTTTGATTTCACCACCTTTTTATGTGTTTTCTAAAGCTTTATAGATGTTAGAAAGGCATATATGATTTCTTGGTGGATTTTGGTGATTTTGAATTTATGAATTGATACTTGGGATTTTATATGATTTTGGAAGATTGAATATTTCATGAATGATTGTTAGGAGTTTTCCCTTATACCCTACTCACTCATTCTCTTATGTTAAACCCAAGTATATATATAGATGCAAACCACCTGTAGTGACATGTAGAAGTTATATGTTATCTACTCTAGTATCTCATGTCTGCTTATGTTTCCCTTTAGGCTATAATGGAAAATTACCTTTTACCTTATCGTATTTCTTTTCTAACGATAAGATTCAGTTTGCCTGACCCGTGTGTTTATCACTCGAGTCAGACCGAGTTGCAGGTTAGGTCGGATATCTATCTTTTGTGCTTGGACCCACTTTTCTTTTTTTGAGGGGCTCATGACTATGGATTTAGCTACATCTTTCGTGTTGTGTCTTTTGTGTCAGCTTATTGTACATATTATTTTATGGGGACGGAGATGTATGTATATTGTGCGGTTACACGCCACTATGATGTAGGGTATTACATTTGATGTATGGCTTGTATTAGTATATATATCTGTGGCTGTTGTTCTGTGTTGTGATTGTTTTATTTATTGCATTTTGTTTCTGAATAGATCCTATAGCCGTGTAGTATCGTATTAGTTAAACATTGAGTATGTCGATCACTTGAGATACATGGAAAATAATATGGTAAAAATCGACGTACTTAGTCTTTAGCTAATGCATTACTATTCGGTCTCCCTTAACCATCCCTATTCTCTGCATTAGTAGACGGAATTACTCGTTAATTCTCTTTATTAATGTGGGTCTCGGGGTGAGGCGTCATAGCTTGGTATCAGAGCAAGGATTCAGAACAAAATGAAATAAACGTAGAACAGTGAACACGATGAACCATACATCAAGTATAATACCCATGTACATCTCATCCCTTAATCATGGCCAGCCTAGTCATATCCTTATCCTTTTCAATTCCTTCGGGGTAGATAGAAAGGAATACGTTTAGGAATGTTAAATGTTATTCTATTGTATTCCTTAATTACTGCATTTCAATTGCTATATATATATATATCTACCCTGTGAATGATCTTCTCTCATTTTTCAGCTATGTTTGGAAGAGGTAGAGCTCACTCTTCGGCTACGGTACCGTCTAGTGGTTCTCGCCCCGAAGGCATTTACATGTCCACCGATCAAATTCGTGAGCTTCTTGGGAGCACTCAGCCTCCCGTGCCAGTTCCCTCTTCATCTCCTCGCAAGTCTGTATTTGCACGACTATGCAGTGACTTTACTCATCTCGGAGGTAAGCCATTCAAAGTCTCCGAGTCGGTTCTTGATGTGCAAGCCTGGCTTCGCACTTGTGAGTGTGTATTCTTACGTATGGAGCTTTCAGATCATCATCAAGTTCTTGTAGCATCCAGTATGCTACAAGAGCGTGCTTTAGATTGGTACGAGTTTCTTATCGCTGAGGTTGATAAGACTAATCTTACATGGCAGCCATTCCGAGACAGATTTAAGCTTAAGTTCATACCCGAGTATGAAAAGGCTCTTCTTACTTGCCGCTTCATCGAGTTAAAGCAAGGCAACTCTTCAGTTTCAGATTATGTTTTTTCCTTTGAGACCCTCTCTAAGTATGGGTTGGAGTTCATTAGTACCCCATACAAGAAAAATCTTAAGTTCGTATCCGTACTTAAGAAATATTTGAAGAAGTCTTTAATGCTCCAACTCAAGCTTTCTTTTGAAGAGTTAGTTGATTCCTCTCTCCATCTCGAGACAGTTGAGAATGAGAAAGATAGTGATGGCGAGGGTGGTGTTCAGTCTAATCCAAAGAAGAAGAAGTTTCCTTTCTGTAAGCCTAATTTCTTTCCTTCCAAGAAAAAGAAGCAAGTCGGATTTTCTTCTCATCCCTCAAGCTAAGCCTTTTGCTTGCTACAATTGTGGATCTCCTAACCATCCAGTCCAAGAATGTCCTAAGCCCAAGAGATGTAACTACTGCAAAGCTGAAGGACATTTGATTTCTGCTTGTCCTAAGAAGAATAGAGGTTCTCGTTCGGGGAATCTCAATGTAGCAACTTCTAGTGATGCGATTCAGTCGAAAGGTACATTTTCTTCCATCTTAGAGGGTTCCATTGTTTTCCATGATCGATCGATTAGAGTGCTCTTTGATACGGGTGCGTCACACTCATTTGTATTGGAGAAACTCGTGGATGCCTGTTCTTTGGATGTTTCTTGCTTGCTTACTTCTTTAAGGATTGCGAATCCCATCGGGGGAGGGGGTCCGCAACCCTTAGCTTATATAGTGATAATGTTGAGGTTCTTCTTTGTGGATTCTCTTTCCGTGCGAATCTGCACGTGATTCCTTCGCTTGGTTTTGATATGATATTTGGTATGGACTGGCTAGTTTGAGATGATGTCAGGATTCTTTGTTCTGATAGAGTCATTTATCTCCGCCATCCAGACTCTCCTTCGCAGTTATCTCTTATGCTTCGGGATACAGATTGTGATTCCGTAGCATCCTTATATGCTCTTTATTCTCAAGATCGAGATGTCTCGAATTCCGATCGTTTGTGACTTCGTTGATATTTTTGTGCCTGTTTCGGGATTTCCACCAAAGCGGGCCATAGAGTTTCATATTGACCTCTTCCTTGGTGCGCAACCAGTTATTTTTCCTCCCACGAGGATGTCTACTAAGGAGAACGAGGAACTTAAGAAGCAACTCCTCAAGCTCGAAGCTAAGCACTTCATTCGATCTAGCTCTTCACTGTGGGGTGTCGCGCTGGTATTCGTAAGGAAGTCCGATGGGACTCTTAGGCTTTGCGTCAACTATCGCAAGCTTAATGAGTTAACCATCAAGAACCGCTATCCATTGCCGAGAATTGATGACTGTGAGAAATGCAGATTACGGATCTTAAGGCTATGATTAACACTAGAGGGGGGGTGAATAGTGTTAATAAAGAATTACTAAATCTTTTTGAGTTTATGTTAATTTAGACACCGATGTATGCAATATACAGATACAGATATGATCACAGAAACAAACACAGATTCAGAAATAAAATAAAATCAGTAAAGGAAAGAACACGTCGGATTTTATACTGGTTCGGAGTTACCCTACATCCAGTCCTGCAACACAAGTACAGATTTCCTTTCAAAAGCAATTATGCAATTACACCCTCGGTTTCAAGGCTACGAGGTACACCCTCCAGAATTTCTATCCTCTGGGTAGAGATACTTGATTTCCGGGCCACAAGTTTACCCAACTGATTTACCAAGGCTACAATCACACCTTTTCTCTCTTGATTGATTTCCAAGGCTACAGTCACACCTTTTCTCGCTTAATAGATTACAAAGAAGCCTATAACTCTGAATAGCACTGAGAATCTTGTAGTGATAGTGATAGAGAATCAAACTAGAAGTAATCGAGTTTAAATCAATGTTGATTTCAGCAGAGTAATGGTAAGAATATGTCTTAAGAAATGTGGAAGACGAAGAGGAGTGAAAACCAGAAAATCTGATAAATTCGTTGAAACTAACCCTTGTTTATAGAAGAATAACAGCCATGTCCATTCATAAAGAGTTATGGAGAATAGACACTTCTTTTGAAATTTAAATTTCGAATTCAACTGACACCATGTCGACATGGTTACCTTAGGCATGTCGACATCCCAAAGCAATTTTTGGTGATTTGATTTTCTTTGAAAATAACCTTTATCTTATATTAAAACTATTTTAAACTTTTCTAATATATTTGACTATAGTTGAAATACATAAGTAAATATAGAGAATAATAATATATATAAAATTTAACTATAATTTTATATTTAAATCTTAAGTATAAGCATTTAAAAGTTAAATATATTATTTTTAAATCAGGAGTAATTTGACTTTGAAATTAAGGATAATTTTGAGGCTAAAATTATTTAAAATCAGGATAGAGGTTTTTGATGCTTTTAAAAGAAAGGTTTTGAAAACATTTTGAAAATAGGATATAATTTTGAAAAATCATTTTGAATAAAAGTTAGCGGATACAAAACAATGTTCCACTAGATTTTTCGTAGGTTCCATCCTACTTAGGGTTCCATCCCTTTAACAGGCTCGAAGTGGATTCCATTCCACGAATAAATTGGATTTTAAGATGCCAGTGCTTTTCTATGAGTTTTAACAAAATTTATAATTAAAAAATAAATTACTTGAATTCTTGAACTCTTGATAATCTTGATACTCATGAGTCTTCAATCTTGATATCTTGAATCTCTATACTGTACAGTCTTCATTCTTGTTACCTGCATGGTTAAATCCTGCATATATATCTAAACTTATAATGTTAGTATTTATATTTTTAATCTATTCTTAGGTTGTTGTCATCAAAACCATCATCTCACGGACTAACAATCTCCCTCTTTTTGATGATGACAACCTTATTTATAAAATATTACTTCTATCCTAATAACCCCCCTAAAACTAATAACCCCCCTTAATCTATGCCTAATTACTTACCCTATTTTATATTTCTCCCCCTTTGTCATCAACAAAAACTAACTCCAAACTATATAACTCCCCCTTAATCTAATACTATATGACATGTGATTATAATGATAGTGTTATCATAAATAATCAACACTTAACTCTAGAAACTAAAACTTAATCCTAAATTACTAACTATCCTAACTAAGAATCTATGATGATACTTATAATAGTTTGAAATCAAATATAAGAACATAAATTATTTATTAAGTATATTTCAACACACTCATCAAAACCAATCATATCAGACAAGTCAATCAAGTCAATCAAGTCAATCAAATCAAACAGGTTAATCAAGTCAAACAAGTTAATCAAGTCAATCAATAAAACAAGTCAATCAAAACATACCAAACAAATCAAAAACTAATAATACTATATTATAAGACAATACTACAAACTCCTCCTAAATAAAATACACTTATGTAATGCAGTATAAAATGTATGACCTATGCAATGTAGCATGAGATAATATGCAAAATAAAGTGCAACTTGTGATGAAAATGATTATGATATGCATTGTAGTTTATGATGTAATATGCAATGAAATGTGATATGAAATAGGATGCATAATGATATGTAATAAAATGACAATAAAGTAAAATAATTTGCAGAATGATACGATGATATATATATTATGGTAAGAGATATTCAGACTATAAGATAAACATGAGTGATAAGTAATATCTAATTGGCAAGCATATATATATATATATGTGTGTGTGTGTGTCTATATATGTATGTATACATATATCAAACTATTTATTATAAAACACTTCAACCATACAAAGGTAAAACACACCAATTACTAGACTTAAGTTAAGGAAACTAATGAATGAGACTGAAGGAGTTGTAAAGAAAGAGTTTGAAGATAATAAATGGTATTAAAACTGTAACATAATCGTGAAAGGTAGTAATCAAACTTAATATAAAAATTAAATGCTAAGGAATAAGGACTTATACTATATATGATTAAATATGGTTTTTATAAAGATTAATAGCCAACTTATTTAATTTATTTAAAATAATTATTTTAATTTAATTACTAGAATCCAAACTTCCATGTTTATAAAATACTTATCTTACTAATTAAAACCTTTATATTAAATTATTATTGGTTTAAATATTTTAGAAACATGTTTAAATATCTTTTCAATTTAAAAAATATCATAATGAAATATTAAATAAAATAATAAAGACTGAAAAACTAAAATAAATATGTGTTATATTAAGACCTCTTACTTTAAAAAATTTAATTAATTAAAAAAATTTAAACATGAAATTAATTTTAAAACATTCTAATATAAGTTAGAAATTAACTCTAAAAAGAGTAGAGAAAAATACTTAATTTAAATATTATTTTTACATAATCTAAAGTCTCAAACAGAAAAGACAGCATTTACAAAATGCTATAAAAAGTTTTTGCAATAAAATGTATTCGAAACTTTATAAAACTAAAACTGTAGATTGTACCAAATGCTGTGTAAACTTTCTGAAATTCTACAGCGTTTCAAAGCACAGAAATGCTATAAAAACGAATTTGCAGTACTTCCAAAACATTACAGAAGAAAATAAGCATTTTAGAAATGCTATCTAAAATTCCGATCATGTGATGTGGTGCAATCTTATTAATTGAATAAATATATAAATAGAACATTATTCTAACGTTCTAACTTCATTCTATTAATTTCCTAAAGATATAAAATTAGTATCTTGAAAGAAATAAAGCATGAAAATTAAAAATAACATTAGAAAAGTTGAAATCATGAATGAAGGTATGCTTTTCTGCTTAGTATAGTTGTAATAAATTAGTTGTAGATTTTGTTTGAAAGAAAACACTTTTTAAAAGACCTTTTTAAAAAAAAAATTAGACTTATATATCGATATTTATGCTATGGTGTGTCGATATATGGACCAAAATATCAAAACTTATAAAGGAGATAAATTTCTATACCTAACTAAATGCATAGGTATGCATTCCTAAATGCAACAATAAAGATGAAATAACAGTAAAGCGTACCAATTTCTGCACTCCATCTTTCTAACTTTGTTGCTCTTCCTTTGTCGTGAACCACACATTTATATCTTTCAGAATTTAATGACGAGATCTATTCTATTGCGACGGGCTCGTTTTTCTGATCATCGTAGTATATTCATTTGCTGAATTTGAAGATCGTATGAGAAAGAAACAGATGATTTAGTAGATCGACTAACTTGGTGCCAAAACTTTGAATCCAAATTTTGAATGAATGGACACTTCAACCACTATAAATAGGCCAAACGGTCACCAGTTTTCATAATAATTCCTCTTCTTCTTCCCGTTTTTCTATATACTATCAAACTTGTAGAGAGCATATCTACTTCGTTTCTTAATGGAATTGGATGAAACCAGCGGCAAATCGAAGAGGAAGGCAAGAACTACAATCTAGTAATAGTTTGGTGTCGAATTTGAATGGTATTGTGATGCAACAGGCCAAACAGTAGAAGAAATGTAGAAGATCCCGTACACAGTTTTTCAGTTTTGGATAGCCAATTTCAAACTGTCATATCTCACCCAATTTTGATCGGAATTTGATAATCCACCCATCAAAACAACCGCGAGAACAAGAAATACAATCTTGAGAAGGAGTGGGAACAAAATATTCAAATCTCTGGATGCAATTTGAATAATACCTTTGACAGTTTTGTCTTCTTTTTCTCTTTGTTCACCAAAACTTCATTTGACCATAACTTGGTCATTTCTTGACGGATTCACACGAAACCAGTGGCATTGCCAAACAGATGGAGAGAAGTACAGTATCAAATTAAGTTGTAGATGAGAACCAAAAGTTTTGTATTGATCTGGTACCCATTTCTTTGTCGATTTCCAATATATATCCACTTGCTCTTCTTGATCGATAAATGATTATCTGATATCTTTTAACCAACAGTCATTAGACATAATTCTTCTCCTGCAAAACAAAATAACCTTTTAAAAAATCAAGTGCCTTTTCAAAATAACTAAATATAGTTTAAACAAAATATCATGATGATTCTGTGACATATTCATACGAAAATAGTGTTAATAAAATCCCCAAAAAAAGCCATTTAAAAAACTTTTTCAAAATTCAGATTATGAAAATTTTGAAAACCTTGCTATGTACCAATTGTGAGAAATGCGGATTACGGATCTTAAGGCTAGGATTAACAGTGGAGGGGGGTGAATAGTGTTAATAAAGAATTACTAAATCATTTTGAGTTTATGTTAATTTAGACACTGATGTATGCAATATACAGACATAGATATGATCACAGAAATAAACACAGATTCAGAAATAAAATAAAAGAGGTAAAGGAAAGAACACACTGGATTTTATACTGGCTCAGAGTTACCCTACATCCAGTCCCGTAACACAAGTACGGATTTTCTTTCAAAAGCAATTGTACAATTACACCCTCGGTTTCAAGGCTACGAGGTACACCCTCCATAATTTCTATCCTCTGGGTAGAGATACTTGATTTCTGGACCACAAGTTTACCCAATTGATTTATCAAGGCTACAATCATACCTTTTCTCTCTTGATTGATTTCCAAGGCTACAATCACACCTTTTCTCGCTTAATAGATTACAAAGAAGCCTCTAACTCTGAATAGCACTGAGAATCTTGTAGAGATAGTGATAGAGAATCAAACTAGAAGTAATCGAGTTCGATTCAATGTTGATTTCGACAGAGTAATGGTAAGAATATGTCTTAAGAAATGTGGAAGAAGAAGTGGAGTGAAAAACCAGAAAATCTGACATAAAATTCGTTGAAACTAACCCCTATTTATAGAAGAACAACAACCATGTCCATTCATGAAGAGTTATGGCGAATAGACACTTCTTTTGAAATTTAAAGTTTGAAATCAACTGACACCACGTCGACATGGTTACCGTAGGCATGTCGACATCCCAAAGCAATTTTTGGTGATTTGATTTTCTTTGAAAATAACCTTTATCTTATATTAAAACTATTTTAAACTTTTTTAATATACTTGACTATAGTTAAAATACATAAGTAAATATAGAGAATAATAATATATATATAATTTAACTATGATTTTATATTTAAATCTTAAGTATAAGTATTTAAAAGTTAAATATATTATTTTAAAATCAGGAGTAATTTGACTTTGAAACTAAAGATAATTTTGGGGCTAAAATTATTTAAAATAAAGATAGAGGTTTTTGATGCTTTTAAAAGAAAGGTTTTGAAGACATTTTGAAAATAGGATATAATTTTGAATAAAAAGTTAGCGGATACATAACAATGTTCCACTAGATTTTTTGTAGGTTCCATCCTAATTAGGGTTCCATCCCTTTAACAGGCTCGAAGTGGATTCCATTCCACGAATAAATTGGATTTTAAAATGCCAGTGCTTTTCTATGAGTTTTAACAAAATTTCTAATTAGAAAGTAAATTACTTGAATTCTTGATAATCTTGATACTCATGAGTCTTCAATCTTGATATCTTGAATCTATATACTGTACAGTCTTCATTCTTGTTACCTGCATGGTTAAATTCTGCATATATATCTAAACTTATAATGTTAGTATTTATATTTTATAATCTATTCTAAGGTTGTTGTCATCAGAACCATCATCTCACGGACTAACAACAATAAGTTCGATCAGTTGAGTGGCGCAAAGGTCTTTTCTCATTTGGACCTTGCCACGGGTTTTCATCAACTCTGAATGGGGAAGACTGCATCCCACTTACAGCTTTTCGCACTCTTTATGGTTCTTATGAGTGGCTCGTCATGCCATTCGGTTTGACGGACGCTTCTGCTTATTTTGTCGATCTAATGAATCCGGTATTCTGGGAATATCTCGATAAACTCGTGCTTGTATTCATCGATGATATCTTAGCATATTCCAAGTCCGAAGAGGACCATGCTCGACATCTTATAAATGTCTTGAGTACTCTCCGCCAACATCAACTCAAAGCAAAGCTTTCTAAGTGTCACTTCTGGGTAACGCAAGTGAAATTCCTAGGTCATGTCGTATCTTCCAATGGTATCTTGGTCGATCCTTCTAAGATCGAGGCTATTCAGAATTGGAAGAGGCCTGAGAATGTTCACGAGATTCGTAGCTTTTTGGGATTGGCCGGTTATTATCGTCGCTTTATTAAGGATTTCTCTCGTATCGTGCTTCCTCTTACAAACCTTACTAGGAAGGGTGTTCGTTATGTTTGGTCAGATAAGTGTGAGGTTCCTTCCAGCAATTGAAGGAGCTTCTCACACATGCTCCCGTGCTAGTGGTTCCTGAAGGGAATCAAGATCTTATCGTTTATACCGATGCCAGCCATAGTGGTCTCGGTGCAGTTTTGATGCAGAAGGATCGGGTAGTTGCCTACGCTTCAAGGTAATTACGTCCGAACGAGGTTCGGTACGCTACCCATGATTTGGAACTTGCAGCTATCGTCGTCGCATTGAAGATATGGCATCATTATCTCTTAGGTGAGCATTTCGTCCTTTATGCAGATCATAAGTCCCTCAAATATCTCTTTTCTCAAAAAGATATGAATATGAGGCAACAACGATGGTTAGAGTTCCTCGCCTCATATGATTTCGATATCGAGTATAGCTTTGGAAAGGGTAATCGTGTAGTTGATGCGCTCAGTCACACGCATTCGGCCGTAGTTTCTTTGATGATAGTCGAATGGGATGTTTTGGAGACCTTATCTTGCTTTGATATTCGCGATCGAGCACCATCATCTGATTCACCTGTGATATTATTTAGTACGGAGGCTTGACCATTCTTCTAGATCGTATCACAGAGGCTCAAAGGCATGATGCTTATACTATACACCTCATTCAGTCATACTCATTTGGGTCCTGTGATGAGGAATTGTAGGATTTTTCTATTGATTCTCACGGTTGTCTTCGTCTGAAGAATCGTATAGTTGTGCCTTCTGATTCATCACTTAGGCGTGACATACTTGATGATTGTCATCGCACTAAGTATACTATTTATCCGGGTAGCAGTAAGATGTACGTGGATATGCATCGCCTTTACTATTGGGAAGGCATGAAGCGTGATATTGCAAGTTATGTAAGCAATTGCATGACCTGTCAGCTTGTCAAGGCTGAGCATCAGCGGCCATCAGGTCTTCTTTATCCTTTAGAGGTCCCACAGTGGAAGTGGGATCAGGTATCGATGGACTTTGTTGACGGCTTACCTCGTTCGAGGTCAGGTCATTCTAGCATTTGGGTTATCGTAGATCGTCTCACGAAGTCTGCACATTTTATTCCTATTAAATCTAATAGGAATGCTCCTCTGTTGGCAAAGCTTTATATTAAGGAAATCGTATGATTACATGGTGTTCCTTCTTCGATCGTATGTGATCGTGATCCTTTGTTTACTAGCCATTTCTGGACCAGTTTTCAGCAAGCTTTGGGAACAAAGCTGAATCTTTCTACAGCTTATCATCCCCAGTCCGATGGACAGACTGAGAGGTTGAATCGTATTCTTTAAGACCTTCTCCGTGCATACATTCTTGATTTCAGTGGTTCTTGGGAGGATCATCTACCATTGGTAGAGTCTCCTACAATAACAGCTATCAATCCAGTAATGGTATGGCTCCCTTCGAGGCACTATATGGAAGACCGTGCTGATCTCCATCTTGTTGGCTAGAATCTAGCGAGAAGTTTATACTCAGTCCAGACTTAGTTCATGATTTTTCAGAAAAGATATCTCTTGTTAGACAGAGGATGAAAGAGGCACAGAATCGTCAGTAATCCTACGCGGACAACCGTAGGAAGCCTCTTGAATTCGCTGTCGGTGATCATGTGTTCATTCGAGTATCTCCTTTAAAGGGCGTGATGCGCTTTAGCTCTACAGGGAAATTAGCTCCCGTTTTATAGGACCATTTCCGATTACTGAGCGCATCGGTCCAGTTGCTTATCGAGTGACTCTTCCGTCTCATTTATCTGGTATTCATGACGTCTTCCACGTCTCTCAGCTTCGAAAGTGCATTCGAGACTCTGATTCCGTTGTTGATCTATCCGAACAGCTTAAGCTTGAGATCTCACCGAGTCTATCTATTGTTCAGCAGCCTATTTGCGTGCTTGATTCGGAGGTGAGACGCCTTCGTGTTAAATATGCGCTTATATGATTTTTGTTTGATGATAATAAACATATATACATTCGTTTAAATGTATTTGATAATATACTATTTTATTTTTCACAGATTAAATAAATATTTGCTGAATAAAATAAATAACACGGAATTTGAATTCAAACAAATATTTTATTCAAATAAATATTTATTACAACTTTGAATAGTACAATTTCAAGCTCTCACTATAACTATACAACTTTGATTACAATTACATCACATTACATATTTACAGTTCACCTCACTACATAACACTCACACTCGTATTTTGTCTTCAACTGCATTCCAGTTTGAATCCAGCATCTGAGCAATCTGCAAAAATATACACTAACGCAGTAAAATTGAAAAAGAAATATTTTTGCAATATAAAATGAAATATGATTTTTGAAAATACGATTTGCCTCAGTTATTTGGGTTGTTCGTCATAATTTAAATTTGAATTCATCATACACGAACAACTTGTAACATACACAGTGTATTACTGTATATGCCACAAGGCCGTGCACGCCGATATATACACTTGATTGATTTACAAGGACAGGCGAGCACAGGTCAAACCCAAATGAAAAACCGGGTTCAACTCACGTGCAATATATTCAGAATCACGACACGAGCACAAGGTCAAACCCGAGTTTTGAAACTGGGTTCAACACATGGCAAACATGCATGCAACATGGAATGCAAAGACAATGCATCAATGCAAATTCAAATAATGTACAAAAACAAGTCCAGCAGCATGAAGCAGTCATCACAACTTCAACAGACTCAAGCCAACATGAAACAAGACTGTGTACCCAGCAAATGCAACGACCAAAATCATCAATGAACAAAGACTCCAAGCCTACAAAACTGCATGCACACAGCAGTATCAAATACAATATGGACAGCAAAAGTGATCAACCTCAATGGACCAGTGATGCAACTAAGCAAAAATCACTTACAACATGTATGCAGCCCAATAGACCAAAGTACAACATCACACAATCAAACTACAACAGGCCAGAGGTGAAAACAATACAATACTGAAGTGATGAAGTGCATATAAACAACTGAAACACAGATGAATGCAAATACATGTACTCGAGACAATATGCACAAATGTAAGACCAAAGTGCAACAGACCAATTCCAAATGCATCAGAGAAGTAGTAATGAAACTGCAGTGAACAAACCAGAAGAAAACCATACTGGACTACAGCACAACCAAACCAACATGATGACAATGCTCAACATCATGAATATAAATCCAAATCGACTCTACTGGACAGTACAAGGAAATGAAACTGACTCAAAGCAAAAAACTGCACAGCAACAGTGAATGGGGCAATGCACAAGACAGTGTACAACATCAATATGCAATGCCACAGTACCGAATACCATATGGACACAGCAATGTTAAAGACCAAGGTGGTCAAGGCCAAAATCATCAATGCAATGCACAGCAAAGTCAAGGGCATATGAAGACAAGTGTAACATCACAACTAAGTACAATGAATTCACAGGGCCGAAGCAAACACATGAATTCACAAATCAAAGCCGTGTCGAAATCAAAGTTGAAATGGTCAGAGCCGAAGTCACAAATTAAAGTCAAATTCAAGCCGAGTATATTACACCGTGATAGCCAAGCATATGACCAAGTCACAAATCGAAACCGTGAGTGCCAAGCAATATCAATTTATACGAAATTGAAATAGTCAGTGACATCTAAATCATCAAAACAAAATCGAGCGGCCAAAGCACAGTGAAGACGAATTCAAACAAAAATTTATACGAATGCAAAAATAGGGTTTTGAATCCTATATAAACATTCATCATAGGCAACGAAAAAAGCATCGAGTTCAAGTACGAAAGATTAGAAGAAGCAAAAAGCACAAATTACATACCGAAGCAATCGAACTCGATCAAGGAGGAGAAGCCGCAAACAATTGAAGCAAATCAGAGAAACAGTGATTGCAATCAACCAACAAAGGCAGCGACTTCAAACCCTAATTTAAGAGCACGGCATCAAAGGGATGAAGCCCCAAATTTGATCAAGGACGAAGCCCTAAAAAGGAACAGCCGCCATTACAAACAGAGAAATAAAAGAGACGGGTCAAATAGCAAAGGAGGCCGGCCTACTTTCAAAGGGAGTTTGTTTTTAAGGGGTTTTTAATTTATAATTAGGGTTCAATTTTAATTTTAATTGTTTTTTATTTTAAACTGTTTTATCTCTTTCTAGTCGTGTGACTAGGGTACAAACTACGTGTTGTAGTTTGGGAATTCGCAACTCGGTAGTTGAGTTGTGGCAGGGTTTTGAGCGTAGAGTTAGATTAGTCAATAGCGGGTATAGCGAGTTTACGTGTGTAAGCGAGGGACTATCTAATTTCTAGTAGAAACCTTGGGGGCAGCACGTAGGCAGGGTTTTGCCGAAGCTGGGTAAATTCTGTGTTGTTCTGTTTTTTCTGTTATTTATATTCTGCGATATCTGTGCTGCTATTCTGTGATCTGAATTGAAATTAATTTATAAGCTTCCGCGATTAATTTTAATAATTTACACAATCACCCTATTCACCCCCCCTCTAGGGTGAAATTGATCCTACAAGTGGTATCAGAGCTAGGAACAAAAGCTGTTTTTGTTTTAAAAATTTGATTTTACAAAAATTAATTTTTGTTTAAAAATTCGTGTTTCAAAAATCAATTTTTGTTTTAAAAATTCGTGTTTCAAAAAATCGGTTTTTGTTTTAAAAATTTGAATTTTTTAAAATGGCTTCTTTTAATACTGCTTTTGCTGAGGGTCAATCCATAGTTGGACCACCAATGTTCAATGGCGAATATGCTTACTGGAAAAATAGAATGCAAATTTCTCTGAAAACCATTGACGCTTGGAATATTGTTGAGACAGGTTATAGAATACCAACTATAACTGTAGATAATCAGGAAATAGAGAAACCAAAAGATCAATGGGCCGAACTAGAAAATAGATTACAAAATGCTATTGCTAGAGCTATGAATTCTATTATTTGTTCATTAGATCAATTTGAATTTAATCGTGTCTCACATTGTCTAACTTCTCAGGAAATATGGCACACACTAGAAGTGACTCACGAAGGAACATCTCAAGTCAAAGAATCTCGCCTTGCCATGCTAAGCAGCGAATACGAGAACTTCACAATGGCGAAGGAAGAAAATGTCAAAGAGATGCATGGACGACTTTCCAATATCGTTTACAAATCAAAAGCCCTTGGAAAATCAAACACAGAGTTGGAGATAGTCCGAAAAATCCTTAGAGTCCTTCCACGAAAATTTGAAGCAAAAGTGACTGCCATTCAAGAATCAAAAGATTTGAAACAAATGAAAGTCGAAGAACTCATCGGAAATCTCACCACTTATGAGCTAGAAATGAAATTCAAGGAAGAGCGTGAAGGAGGAGATAATCGAAAGAAATCAATAGCGCTCAAAGGAACAATCGAAAGTGATGATGATAACGATGATGATGATGGAGCAGCAGAGCTGGCGCTACTAATAAAGAAATTCAAAAAGTGGAATTACAAATATGGAAATTCAGCTCGAATTCAAAAAGCGAAAAGCAGAATAGCCAAAGCACTAGACTACTCTGAAGAACAGAAGATCATCTGTCACAAGTGCAACCAACCCGGACACATCAAGCCCAATTGTCCTCAAAATCGACGCGACTTTGAAAAGAAACAGAAAAAGAAAAGTTTTGCAGCCACATGGAATACAAGTGATGAAGATAATCAAAATTCTAGCAGTGAGAGTGAGAAAGCAGATATGTGCCTTCAAGGGAATATAACTGATAGCGACGATGACGAGCCAAGCGAGGTATCAAAACTTACTCACTCTGAATTGCTTATATATTTTCATGAAATAAATGGTTGTTATGAACGACTTAGGGAAAAATACGCCAAACTTGAATCTCAAAAAGATACTTTGATAGAATGTAATAAACAACTTGATCAATTAGTTAAAACCTATCAAAGTAGGATCCCTAAGTGTGATAAGTGTCCAACATTTGATGAAGAAATTAAAAAATCAGAAACTAAAATAAAATCGCTTGAAAATGAAATTCTGATTTTAAAGGAGAATGAAAATACTAGGAGAGAGAATTCTATTAAAAAGTGCACACAGTTGTTAAACGAAAATGAATCTCTCAAATCACAAGTCCAACAATTGTCAACGACTTTAGATAAATTTTCAAAAAGTGAAAAATCGTTGAATATGCTATTAGGAAAGCAAACTGTTAATACGGTTAGACAAGGACTTGGATATAATAGTTCGAAAATTGTTGAAAACAAGATTAATCAAGAAAATTCAATGTGCACGATTTGTAGAAAATATGGACACAATCACAATAATTGTTGGTATAGACCCAAACATGTGAAAACTATACCGATTTGGGTTCCAAATGGCACAAATATAAAATCTCTCAAAGTTAAACAAATTTGGGCGCCGAAGGGAACAATTATAAACAGTTTTGGGTCTACACAAAATTATTTTTCAAAATTTTCTGCCACTAACAACCATGGACCTATAAAAACAAATAGGTCACATAAATCTTTTCCCGTGTAGGTGTGGTGGCAGGCTAAGGAACAACAATAGTGTTCTCTGGATTTTTTGGCTGTTCCAGAAACACAACGGGCGACAAAGAAAAGTTCCTTAGCCTAGTATAAAGGTGACAGAATCACAATGGACAACAACGAAAAATATCGTAAAGGTAAAACAGGTATATTTATTTGAACGATATATTAAATGTGATAATCTGCACCGTATTCTGAATTAAAATCAGCTAATATTGAGATGATGAAAAGATGATGATTTTGACTCTGACTTATTCAAAATAGTTGGCCAATTATATTCTTATGCCAAAAACACTATAAAAATCTCTAAATTCTTTGAATTACTTCATATAGATCATTTTGGATTAAAAATAGTGTTTTGATGGATAATAATAATACATTTGGTTATAATTCGGCTAACTCTATATTCACGGTTTTCGATTATTTACACGACTTCAATTCAAATTCAAAAGAATGTCATTTAAATTGTTGTTAAAATTGAGTTTGAAATTTTTGTTGCACACTTTATGTTTTGGTCAATCGAATTCAATTAATGATTTTTTTTAGTGAAAGAGAAATTCAGATGCAGATTACACTGGTAATCTAGTTGATAGAAAAATTACTAGTTGAACGTGATTTTTGAGACATTTAGTAACTGCATTTTTTTTAAAGAAAATATCTGCATATTCTTCATTTCAAATAATTTTCAAATAGCAGAATTTTTTTAAAAAAAAAAAAACCCCTGGAAAAAATCGTTTTTGACCATAGGTTCAGATTAGTCATTTTTGAAAAATTAATTTCATAATTATTTTTGAATTTGATTTTAAATGACTATTTTGAGTAATCTGACTCCCTAATGTTTATCGAAAAGAAAAATAGTGATTGAAAAAGTGATCAGTGTTAATGTTGATCAAATATTATGACTCGAGACGGTATAATTAATGAATTTCTTTAGAAATTTAAACAAGAGTTATAAAACTGTTTGTTGGTAAAAATTCCATGACCATCTCTATATCTATCATATTTCTAACGACCATCACTCATCAAAATTCTATATAGTTTGTCAATATGTGGTACTTTAAACAGGAATCGTTCGTTTTTCATTTTCACATTTTTTTTTGAAATAAAAAAAATAATTAATTAATAATAATAATAATAAATACCAAAGTATTCACTCTCATTTAAAAGTCCTCACGGTTATGCATGGGTGAATTACTTGGAATTTGTTATGTGCTTCCATGCTCATTTAAAAGTCCTCGCGGTTATGCATGTATGGAACACATATCAAAAGTTAATTTGTAAAATAAACAAGTTGATTCTAATCCCATTTAAAAGTCCTCACGGTTATGCGTGGTTAGAAGATACTTGAATTCATTTTAAAAAAAAAAAATTGGAATACTACTAATCTCATTTAAAAGTCCTAACGGTTATGCATGGTTAGTAGATATTCAAATTCCTGATATAAATATACCACAAATAGACACAACTGTA